>VXBJ01001859.1:10856-32145 GCA_013400055.1 Nycticryphes semicollaris | reverse complement strand
CGGGGAGGGAAGTGTTAGAATGCATTACAGCTTTACTGAGATTTGGAAATATAATAGAGAGTTTAGGATGTACCTATTAGTGTCACAACTCAAACTGGACAAGGAATTCATCTGGGGATAGACTTTATTATTCTTAATGTGCCGTGAGCCACTGTAAGGACAGAAGGAATGGAAATGTGTCAGTGGAAAATAGTTTTTTTCCTTGAGTGGTTTTCCTTGAGAAACAATGAAATTCCTCAAAGGTTAGTAGAGTGCAATAAAGAAGGTTGATGAGATGACTGTTTGGATTGTCTTCAAAGTTGAGGAAAGACTATTTGATGTGCTTAGCCAAGGGGCACAGCCACGAGTGAGTGTTTGTATGGGCCCTGGTGACAATAGTAAAGTTTGACTGAGAAAAAGATGGCTTTCCTGAAAGCCACTGGCAAAGTCAGGATGCTGAAATAGCAAGACTGCTGACCAGCAATTCCTGCACTCTTAACTGTTTGCCAAAATGTAATAATATTTTTTTTTTATAGTCAAAGGCTGAAAATGGGAAAAAATAAAACAAAACAGTGCTGGCCCAGTATAGAGCAAGTCGTTTCCTGATACTAAACCAGTTGTCAAACCACAGGTTATCAGCACTGCAGTTTACAATTCTTTCTTTTGAATAAAAGGAAGTCAGAACTGATCAACCAACAGATAGGTTACTTCTAAGTACTTTTAAAGTCTACCTTGCTCTTTTTAGATTGTATGCCAGTGTATATATTTATTTAAACCAAAACCAAAATCAAGACAGGAGCTTCCACCTCTTTGCCCTCCTTAACCTTTTTTCAGCACAAAATATCTTTTTGAGTCAGAGGAAGTAGCTATATCATATATGAGAATATCTGTGTCCCAGTAACAAGAAAGGGAGATGTGGGGAGGGTAAGCTTAGGAGGAAAGCAAATGGTGGGAAGGTATGTAGCCATTTTTAATTTTCTGCAGCTCCATCCCATCTGTTGTGAGCGTCAAATGTTAATAGAAATAGAGAAAAAATGGTTCTGTAGCCTGTACATTTCCTTATTTGCAATCTGGATGCATTGAAGAGAAAACTCTCACAATCATGTAAAATTTTTTAATGTCATATTAGAGAAGAAATCAGCTCACCCATCAATGCTCATCTTGTTTCAAGAACTAACACTTCATTTCATGTTCTCTTGCCACGTAGTGTGCAAGGATGAGGGAGAAGGACACCACAGCAGTGCTCATTTGTACAAAGTTTGTGCAAAAATTGGAGTAATCTCAGTCTGCGATTTTAATACCTATTTCTTGATATCTGTAAACCTCAGGAGCACAGCATTAACTTTTCTCCCTCTCTTCTGTCATGTCAGCAGACTGAGAAGCTGCTGAAATATGAGTTGCTTGTCACCTTCTTGAGAAGGATTGAGGCACAGCCAACCAGTAACTGAAACACAGAGAAATCTGAACCACTGAAAAACTGTCTCTTCTGCCTTAATTAACCTACTTGGCTCTAATTTGCAGTCTTAATACAAGTTTAGCTACGAGGTTTGCAGTGCTGAAAAATGTTCACACTATGAAACATAACTGTCTAACACGGTATCAAAACCTTATAATAAATTTAACACCCTGGGAGCCAGAGGTCTGGGTCAGAGGAAAGATGACTTAGTTCTAAGTAGAATTAAATGCTGAAGGGATTTTGGCGTAGTAAAACGGCTGTAGGCAGGAAAAAAAATAGGACTTCACCAAAGAAATAAGGGGGAGAAAATAGTTTTACTACTGGCTTTTAATCTTCTTGGCTTCTCAAATGTATATAGAGATTGGAGAATAATTACTGTGTAATTTGTAGTGAGAATTGGCTGTGTTCTGTTGCATTAGATATATGTGCTGCATTTGCTTCAGTATCTTCAGCCAAAGCTTCTCTTTGTGCTGCTGCTGTTCAGGATGCTGAGTCCCGGGTGACTGCTGCTCATCGTTCCAGGCATGGCCATTTGTAAATGCTATTCTTTGAATTCGGCCCAGTCCTGTTAGAGGAGCTCTGGAAACTCAGGCAACCTCACATACGAGCTCATCAGGGCCTTGGGCTGGACGCTGGAAATTCTTATTTCCATGAGCAGTTTAAATCCTGTGGAAAACTCCCACTGACTTTGCTGGGATTATCCATTTGCGGAAAGTTATTTTGAGGGACGTGCATTCCTTTGTAAAACAGCTGGCAAGAAGTCTGGGCAACAGTTAGGTCTCAGTTCTGGCATATTATTTTTGTTGGTCTGAATTTGTCCTGTGCCTTGCACAATGGGAATGTACTCCATGACTAGAGCTTACACTTTCCATTTTAGTCTAATAAAAAGTAATAAGAAAGAAAGCAAAGCTTGAGTGCATAAGTGTTTTCAGATATTGGACCCCTTGGGCTATATCATCTTTGTGTCTTTGAAAAACTCTCTGCAGAGATCAGAGTGCGGTTCTGCTTGAAAAGTGGAGACCCAGCATGACCTATCTTTTGTCAGGGCCTTTGGGCTCCCAAGTAAGAAAAGTTGCATTGTAAATGGAAAATAAAAATAGGTACAGTTTTTCACTAATTTTCTGAACATTGTTATTATTTACACTCTTTTTATATTTATGGCTTTGTATTTCTATTTGTAGTTATTTTGTGATCTCATTCATCTATGTATTTTCAAAAATATCCCAATATTTAATTGGAATGTAAAGGAGAAAAGCCCCCATGCTAGCTTGTTTAAAGAACACATTATCTGCTGTCTGGTCAACATATTTTCTGAGATACTTCAAGACAGAGAACGCTGTGCTGCATTTAAATTTAAGCATTTGCTAGTAAAAATGCAGTTCTTTCTGAGGTTATTTAAAATGAGGACCTACATTTCTCACATCCTACTGTTGTCTGAAATACAAAATCTCATCCTATATTGCTGTGCCAGAAAATGTTAGCAGATAAAGTGCAGAGCAGGTCACGGTATTTCTAATTCAGATTAATGACCCCATTCAGCTTGTCTCCTTAGCAGGAAATTAGAAAGTGCTAGGAAGGAGAAAATAGTGATTCATAATGCGTGACTCTCTGTATTGGCAGTTGCACTCATTAAAAGCTAAGATATTGTTTTGATATAAAATAATTGCATCTGACTTATTTATGGGGTATGGCTGTCTCAGCTCATAGAGATTCCTGGAGAAGGCTGCTGGCTCACTGCCCAGCTGGAGGAAGAAGAGGTGACTGATGGCTGTCAGCACCCCCTGACCAGGGTAACTGCACGACTGTCTTCTCCAGCTGCAGAAATGACCACAGCTGCTCTTCTCAAAGAGCCTAGAAGGGCAAATACCTTCTTCTGGAAGGTTTTGAGGGGTCGAGGAGAAAACAATGAGAAATCACTGAGGAAAGCAGCTAACGTTTGCAGCATGATTTGCTACCTGCAGTTACGTTTAAGTGCAGGGGTTGCAGCTTGAGGACTGTAGAAAGGCATGTCAGCAGTCAGCATGGTTTCTGGACATATTGGGCTAGATTTTTTCCACCGAGTCTGAGTATCAAAGAGATCTTGATGTTCTGTCAGCCAGAGTCTAGGATATGGCTACACACTCAGGTTCACTCACCAGCCACAGTCTTCCCTTCGTACAGGGGAACTGGGGAGCCAGCCTTCTTCCAACTTCCCACTCATGCAAAATGAATTTCTATGAAAAAGAAAGTAAAATTTTTGCCTGGAGAAATGGTCCCAGTTCAGGAGTGTTTAAGTCCAAGCTAGTACGGAAACGTGAGATGTATCATCAGAGAGTCACATGGGGTCTTTCTGGTCATGGTCTGTCTGCATGTCACATGGGCATGGGGTAGGAAGAAGCTGTGTGTGAAGCAGTACATGGGATTTGCAGCACCTTCAACCCCCCTCTCTTCTCTAACCTGTGTGGAGGGCGGTACGAGTTGATTCTTTGGTGAACTGTATCACCTCTGCCCCTGGAGTGAAAGCTTTTGCTGTTGGGCAGGGTTTTCCTCTTGGGTAGGTGGGGTTCACACTGGTCACAAGGAATGATTAAATGATCCCAAGAGAGAAGGGCCAAACCTTGTGGTCTCTGGGGGAGTGCTGTAGCTTCCTGAGAGTAAATTTTCCTTCTGCATTTGAGTTATTTTCTCTACCCAGGGGCTTAGCACCAGTTTCTGGCAGATACGGATTTGAAAGATGACAAAGAGGATAGATGTTTGTAGCGATGCCTGTGATGTAGTAAGCAAACCCTTAACCAGCAGATTGTTCATTCAGTGGTACCACCTTTGGCCACCGCCTAAAAAAGGGGACTACTGGTATGGTCATTTAATGAAAAGCTCGGGCCAGTTTGTGCTTGTTAGTTTGGGAATGTGCAGTAGACTGAGACCCAGCCTGTAGAAAAGGATCAAAGGGGACCAGAGTGTGTGAAATGTTAGTGTAGAGGAGTCTAGGCTTGTCAGAGGCCAGGGTGCAAAGGATCTTGGCTTTTCAGATTTTCAACACTGGCATTGGTAATCTGTGTTCTGCTGAAATCCTGTATTAGGTGTGGATGTTTTTTTTTTTTTATTCTGGGTTGGACTTGTAATCTTTAAGAACTGTAGTTACTAGATACTAAAAGGTGGCACTGTGCACAGCTTAGTGTTGTCTTGATTGAAACAGTGAGGTCAAAGGCCAGCAGAAGTCAAAGGTCCCTGAAAACTAACCATATGCATGGGCTCCCTGAATCTTCTCCGTCTCTGTCATGAAGACAAATGGCATTTTTTAAAATTCTCCCAATGAACTAGCATTCATTTTCTGGCGTCTCTTCCTTCTTTATTGCTTCCTAATGAGCTTCATTCCCATCACCTCTAGCCTCCTGCTTTTGAACCTGCATTTACACCCGTACATAGAAGAGAAGCAAATTGAACAAATTAATTAAGTTGGCCTGTCTAATGAAATGGGCTTTGGTGACTTCTGAGTTTTTGCCTCTTGCTTTTTAGGGAAGTCTTCTGTAAATCTCTGATGGCCACAATTACTGGACTTTTTTCTGTCCATAGGCTTGGCAAGAACACCAAATTGTCTTTGTGTGGTGTCTCAGATTTAACTGAGAACCTTTCATTCTTTGTCTACATTTATATATATATATATATATTACATATATGTGTGTATTTTTACTCATTATTTGTTTGTTTATGGTGGTCATTTTACTTGCTTGTTTATTTTTTTTAGCAATGGAATTTTCATGAAAGTGCTTTTCAGGAGCTATTTGGAATAACAGCTATTACTTAGGGGAGGGGATCTGTGCTATTACTGTCCGCAAAACTTTCTCTCAGCCCTGGACTGGTCAGGGTGTATTTTCTTGCCTGTTCTTCCCATGCTGCTTTGTTTGCTCTCTGGGTCAGGTCAGCTGATCCAAAATCAAACGTTAGCTAGATTATTTTTTTTAACCCATTAAAAGCTTGCGTACAAGCTGGCACCTAACATTGCCTCCTGAAATGTTCCTGTTGAAATCTGCACCCAGATATAGTTGTGCTTATATTCTTTTTTTTTTTTTTTCTTTTTTTTTTTCCCCCACTGGTATCAGTTCTTTGCACTGGAGGAAGGCAGTTGTCTCAAACTGTAAAAGTCTGCTAATTTCAATGAATTGTGGATAAACTGAGGATCTGGTAGTGCACGTGGTTTTGTTCCTGATTATTACTGCTTTCCTCTTGGCCTCGGGTGAGGATCTTGACCTTCGTGCCACAGGCTGGCTGCCTAGGGATGAAATGCACGCAGCATCTCTGTGTGCAAATCCATTATTATCTCTACAGGGCTTTAAGAGATTCTGTAAAAGTGTGAAGGAGCATGGCGAAACTGGTGAACTTTCAAAGGTTAAGTGTGGATCTAAGAAAGGACTCTTCCACTTTTGACCGTTTGCTAGTAGCAGCTGTTGTCTGTAAACACCGGCTGCATATGAAGCAGCCGGTGCAATGAAGCTGTTCTTTCGTATGGTATCAGGTGTTACCATCAGCCAGTCCAAGCTTACTCTTGGAGAAGACAAATAATGGCAGCCACATTTCTGGTTTGTATCAGTGATACATTTTATTCTTCCTCACGTGTGCCCTTTGCTGCATGTCATTGCAGGGGTTTAATTCCGGTTATAGATGACTAGGACTAATAGTCTCCACCTGATTTTTACAAGATAGCTATTTAATCCAGAACTTCTAAGTGCTGTTTCTTAACACAGCACTAGGATTACCAGATGAAAGCGCTATGGATTCTTTCCAAGGAATATGTGAATAATTTTAAATTCCTTTGCTGAAACTGCTTTTACTGAGTCTTTTTCCCCTTCCTGTCTGCGCTGTGTTTTCACTTTGAAGTCATAAATACACATAGTCTTTTGGTATCTATATAGCTACCTTGACCGTTTTCATCCTTTTTATTCCACAGCTCATCACTTCATTACACCTGAAAAGCAGTGATTCTCCTGTGAAGTGAAGGTTATATAAGACACTATCCGGGTATGAAATAGCACCTGAAACCTTAGTAGTGGTTAACGGAAGATCTAAAATGTCATATGTTGAAATGCCAGTGGGAATCTGAATCTGATTCAGCTTTCAGTATTGGTACACTGTTAACTTTAGTAGCATTATTGCACAATGAGAAATACCAATTTTGAACTTGTCCATCTGCACCTCTTAATTCACTGCACATAAGTGTGTCCAAGAGGAACAGTACAAGATTTTGTTCCTGCTTCTTCCATCACATATTTTATCATGTAATATTTTACCATTCTGCAGTTAGTCATGCAGAATGCATGGAGATGGATGATAAATATGGAAATACTAATTATTTTACATGCTTGCTACAGTGTAGTATGGATGAAGGATTTATTTCAGTCACTGGACATGAAATTGATAGTATAGTCTCAGAAGGAATTAAGGTGATCCAGAATAAAGCAAAAGCCAGCAATTGGGAGTTGATACGGAGTGAAAGAGGTTCTCAAAAAATTTCGGCTACATCCTCTTTCCATTCCTGTGGGGTTTTTTATATGCTCTTGGTGTCTTTATGTGTTCCTGCTACCCTGGTGATAGAAAGGCCATAAATGGTTCTCTGTGGGGGATTTAAAATGCCATAAAGTGTTGCTGAAGACATAGGCTGGGTCTATGTCGCGAACAGTGTTGTTACCCTTTGGGAGTCAGACTTGCTAATTGAGAACCTGCACATTGCTGGCAGTTTTATTTGTATTTTTTTTTTTTCCTTTTAGTTTGAAAATATCAGAACTACATTATCTAGGTTGAGTGGCAAAGGTGACCTGACCTCTAGGTGAGGTTTTGGACAGTTTCATTAGACCTTCTGCATTCAGGTTCACTGACTCCAGCTTTCATAGTTGAAGGACCCTCTTCCTCGCTGGAATTTCCTGCTGGCAAGGCAGGAAGAATTCAGGTTCTTTTAGAGGGCCAAAGTTTGTTGTTGACAATGAGGATCTACATGCCTCAGATTGTGGCAGTGCTAAAAGAGGAGCTGTCACTACAGAGATGGAGGGCTAAATTGGACAGGTTCTAATTGCAGAACCAGAACATAAAATACACATTAAAATGCCCATGTTGGTTTGTTGGGTTTATTACTTTAATACCCCCCCTTCTCCCTCCTCCCACACCCGGATTTTATGTAAGCTAGAGATATTTCACTGCTTTGAAAGAGGCCAGCAGCTTGTGGAAGCCTTTGACAGAGCTGTTGCCATTTGTGCTTAAGGGAGGTCTTGCCTTGAAATCTTGCCGGTGAGAAGGAGCAGCGCAGTGGTGTGGGTGCAAGTCTGCTCATGCTGCCTCGCCAGGCACCTCCGCTTCACCGCGTGGGCATCGCTCTTGGGAATCCTGCCGACCATCTTCACATGAACTCAAAAACTGTCACAAGGACTTAATATAGGAAGCACCTGACGGTGTCTTCTGAGATCAAGGCTAACAGGAATAGAGGCGAAATAACTTGTTTAAAGCTGCGCCGCTGGAGTAGTGGGCCTGGGAATTACCCTAGGCCAGTGTCTTAATTGCTGAATGATTCAGCCTTGTTGTGATGCCATTTTTTCCCAACGAAACAAGGTTACTAGACCGCAAAAAGAGGCAGAAATTCAACAGAACTTTCTTGATTTTGTTGCCAGATACCTGTCATGCCTTGGGAGAAGCAGTTCCCTCGCTTGTGCCTTGGAATGCCTTGGTTAGGGGCTCTCTGGGTAGCATTACAGTTTTATAGGGAATAATCCAATTCTTTTAGTCTTGAAAGATCGCTTCAGATAGTTAGGAAAATCAAATAAGGGGGGAAGCAAAATAAGATGTGCGAGGAACGAGGAACACAAATAGCATATTTGCTCTGTCAGTTTTCTTCAGGAAAAGAAGCCCTGACAACTCTATGCTCTACATGTTTGATGTTAATTCACTTTATGGGAGTTGGCACTGCAGAGAATGTATATTTATAGGGATGTATTCACACAACTTCTGCTTCACACAGACTGCTGATTTAGATGTCTAATTTAGGAGCACAGGCTCTCTCTGTAGTCAGCAGAACCTAAACTGCCGTCTCTGAGTTACCCCCTGAAAGGACATACCTTTCTCCACTGACTTCAGAGGGACCTGAGGTTCCACAAGTCCCATGCCCAGTCCATTAGCCTTGTGTAAACAGTGCTCTGATTAAGTGCTGGCCCTGGCACTGCTCTCTCCCCACAGGCAGTGACCTCCTGGGGAGATAACGACTTTGTCAGAGTTGAGTGTGTCTGAAGAAAAGGATGATCTTCCCTGGCTGGATGTAGCCCAATATATGCACCTCTATGACTTGAGGGCAAAGACACACTTGGATACAGCTATTCCAAAGGTACCTTTTAGACACTGATGGAAAAGGGAACTCCCTACCACAGATCGAGCTGTGCTACAGGGTGTGTAGCAGCAGAAAGAGCCTGCGAGCTAATCTGTGCATATACCAGCTGCCGTGGATGTTACCTTAGTATGAACTGGGCTTCAAAAAAGCAGAGAAGAAACCCCACCCCAAAGCAACCCACATGTGTCTGCAGAAGTGGAGGACCAGAAGGGGCCTGTGAGCCACTGGCTTCTACATCTGCCTCTGCCAAGGACTCTTCCTGTGACCCTGCACAAATTGTGGATCTCTTGCTTATTCTACACCTCTTTACAATGAGAATGATTTTATTTACAGGAGGTGATGTCACGAGATTGTTGTGAGGGGATGTGACTCAATGTTTGTATAATGCTTTGAAGATGAAGAGTGCTAAGTATTGTTATTTGAGATGGCAACAAAATAAAACAAAATATGTTCGGTGCAGCTGTTCAAGCCAAATCCATTTTCAGTTAATCTTCCAAGCAGGAATTCAAAATCAAAGTAAAAAGCCTTGCCAACTGGAACTTTACAGCTTGATGGGAAAGTTAGAAAGAGAATTAATTGGGTTTTAAATAGTTGTAACTGTATTGTGATGGAGCGTGATCTGGAGCGCTCATCTACTCCTGGTTGCCAGTCAGTTTGGAACTGTGTATTAAGGCTTGCTCAGGGGAATAATTTTTTCGGAAAAGAAAAATAGTTGGGCCATCTTGCATGGCATACTGTATAAACTGTCAGAAACGGCTTCTCTGCTCTCTGAAAACATGTGCTTTTTCCACTTTATGCTGCCTTTTTTTCAGTAATGAAAAACAGCAAAAGATGTGGAAAGCAAGAAAATTGCCAAACGCCACCACAGAGCACCTCAGAGGAAATTGCTGTCCCCTCCTGGGAAGTTCAGTCTCTGGTACTGCCCCAAAGGGCAGCTCCGGCTGGGGCAAGTGTTCTCCTCGCACCAGACGAGCGCTGCCTGGGAGACCTTCAGGATCCTGTGCCGCTGCTTTATGCTCTGTGCTGGCCCCCTCAGCATCTGCTTCTGGTTTGCTCACATGCACATCCATTACAAGAGGAACTTCCCTTTGGATCAGGGTTATTCGTAAGCAGAGAGTGTTTACTCATCGTGTGATATAGAAGAATTTGCTCCCCGGCCTTCGTACTCTTTCTGATGGCCTTTAGCCTCTCTTGTCTCAATTTCGGGAATGCAGAAGTTATTGTATTCAATCAGATTTATAGTTCAGCATTCTGGCAACAGCGGTCAGCATAGCTGACCTAAAACCCCATTAAGGACAGCTGTGCTTCAAAATTGTTTCTACCTCATGGTTGATGTTTTAAAATATGATAGCAAAAACCTCTTACAAAACTTTGCTTAATACACATTCTCTATAAAATGGGCATAATAACACCCTTGCTTCCCAGGAGCATTGCTAAGTCCAGATAGTTTGCAAAACACTCTTAGATCCTGTACCGAAATTAGCAGAGTTCAACTATTTTTACCTACCAAAGACCTGCCTCTTTTAAGGAAAGGTCTATGTACATTGGATTTAGATTTTTCACCCGATGTTCAAAGGGACCTGACCATGTCTGTCAGCCTCTTCTGTTTGGTGGGATTTGTCAATATGAAGCACCCTTATAAGAGGGTTATTCATTGCTTTCTCACTTTGACTGAACACACTGTTTTCTAGCTAAACCATACTGTTTGAATTTTGCTGTTCTGTGCATAGGTATGCCTTCAGATCCTATGTTTTGTTTTCTTAATACTTTTGAAGTCACTTGTTCCTAAAATATGAGTCTCGGTAAACATTTCAGCACTTTAATTTGGCTTAAATTTACACTCGAATATTAAAGATCCAAAATAGTTTTATGAGCAAATAAAAAAATGATGACTGTAGGAGCCTTTCTTTTCAATATCTTTTAGTTACGCTAAACTATATACACAAGTAACTGCCTTATAAACAGCTTTATATTGCACTCTATTGCAAATCATTGGAACAATATGCCATAATAGGTTGCAAATGGCATAACATTATATGCTGCAGTTTCTGCAGCGGGAATGAACAAGGTCGTTGGAAAGATACCATGTTGATAAAAGCGGGCACAGAAAAAATAACTTTAAATTCTTTATACCACAAATAAAAGAACAAAGGAAAAACAATACAAATATAATTTTCTTCTCACAAACAACATGAGCCAACAATACTCTGCTTGATGAAATGCTTTTGCTATCATATTCCAAGTAAAGTTTTTATTTCTTTTAAAGCTATGCTTGCTGTGACAATAATGCTTCTTTGCATAAATCACTTTTGCTTACCTTTGGAAAGCTGATTCTATCTGCGAATCAATTAGTTAGCTGTCAGAAGAAAGTACATATCGTATATTCATGAACACTTAGTGGACAGAGCAGTGTTGAAACACCTGTGGCAAACATTCAGGGCTTGAGGTCTGGCAATATTAAAAGTGCAGCACAGGACTGACTTCTTCCCCCACCCCCGCCCCCCGGAGAGAAACCTATATAATTAGTCAGATGTTTATATTTCATTCTGATGTGTAAATGTAGCCTTGCAATTTAAAACTGTCCTATAATTCTTATGCACAGCAAGCATTGGACTAACTCTGCAGTTCCTGTTCCCTAAAGTGTTCTCAGTGCCACAGGTGTGTCTGACACTGAACTTGTGCTTGTCCCAGAGGGCTAATCTTGCAAGCCATCCATGCTCTAAATTTCCCTGCTTCATTGCAGAACCCCTTGAAGGCCAGCCTGCAGGATCAAGCCTGGGCTGAGTGTTGTGAGGAGAGACCTTTCAGAGAAGGGGTTGAAGATGAAAGAGGCAATAGCTGTGTAGTCTTGCTGGAGTGGGTCTAGTACATTGTGCCATTGCTCTTCTGTCTTGATCATGTTGAGATATTTATGTATCCATATATTCTCTTAGCCACATACCAGCGCTCCTTTGGCTTTATGACCACCATTCAAAGACTGACCAGACTCCCCAGTATCTCCAGGTAGGCTCGGGAAGGAGTTTAAAGGAAGATCACTGCTAGTGTTGGTGCTACAACTGCTGAGCAGAGGGCAGGGAGCTGTGATGCTGAGGAAAATGTTAAGGGACTGGGTTCTGTAACTATGGGAATGGTTGTTCCCTGTGTATACTGATATAGATGGAGAGCTTTTATAGGCGGGGGAAAATACAGGTGGAAAACTCTAGTGGCATGAGCTGGGATTTTCTGTTTTTTTCCCAAATCCACAAAATCTTTTACTTCTGTATGAGTGTAGCAATCAATCAGCTACCAAAACGGGAAATGGAGGAAAAAAAATGGTCAATACTTGTATGATGTTTGACAAAATCTTTATAATAAAAAAATCACAAAATCACCAGAAGATACACATCTTTTCCAACTATTATCTTGACAATCTTTACTTTCCAAGTGCTTTCTGAAACATCCAGAAATTCTTGAGACCTGGTTCCACATGGTGCAGCTTCTTATGCCCAATGGAGACATTGTGCCCACCCTCCCAAAAAAACCAACCACCCCCCAACCCAACCCAAACCCCTCTGCCTGAAAAGTTTTGACAGAAAATAAAGCACTATTAACTGAAGGACTTGTGAGCTCCCTTTGTGTCAGCAGTGTTTTGGGTGTCAGCTATGTGAAGATCGTACATTTTAATTAAGGCAGGGCACACTGATGTGTGCAGTTTTATTTAAGCTTGTTCTTCCTTGTAAGCCTAATGAACTTATTCAGCCCCACAAGCATGAACGAGCCTGTCAGGTACCTCTGCCAGCAGTCTTTGGCAGAGGTCCCTGTGCAGATAGTGTGAGGCAGTATCACTCAGTTGAGTGAATTGTCCAATTCCACAGAACGCTAGCTACTGTACTTAGTAAAATACAATACTTGAAAAGGCATATTTTCTTGAGGGAGAAGGATATTTCCCAAACACATTTCTAGGCTCAAATGCTTTTAGAGTGGCTGCAATGGCTATAGGACACCGAAATTCTGGCTTTCTTGGTGCTCATTTTATCAATTCCTTTCAGGTTTTTGAGCTGTAGCCTGGATGGAAAACATCCTTAAGATTTTCTTCAGCACATCTTGAGAGCAATAACTGTTACTGCCTGGTGGTCTTCATAAGGCACTTCACTGGGCAGTAAAAGCAAACTGCTCAAGTTAACTTTGTATTTTATTTTGATTTGGTTGTATTTGAACACACTTTTGTGACTCGTGTGAGAGAGGAAGAGAGCGAGAGAGGAGACCGGGTGAAAGTTTCTACAGTGCTGGCCTTAATGGTGAGAGCAGCAGCTGGGTATGGGCATTCCTGTCCTTTCCCTGCTACAGCCTTGGCTTGCTGTTGCTTGAGGCAATTCACTTGTCCCTTCTGAGCCCTTTCAGAGGAATTTCTGTCTGAACAACAGGTCTAATCACATTGTCTTATGGTGTAGCTAAAGAAACCTCGCGGGAGGTGATTCTGGCCCTCTACTCTGCACTCATGAGACCCCACCTGGAACAGTGTGATCTGGAGTTCTCAATATAGAAAGGACATGGAATTATTGGAACGGGTCCAGCGGAGAGCCACAAAGATGATCAGAGGGATGGAGCACCTCTCCTATGAAGACAGGCTGAGGGAGCTGCTGTTGTTCAGCCTGGAGGAGGCTTTGGGGAGACTTATAGCAGCCTTCCAGTATCTGAAGGGAGCCTACAGGAGAGCTGGAGAGGGACTCTGTCAGGAAGCATAGTGACAGGACAAATGGTAACAGCTTTAAATTGGAAGAGGGGAGATTTAGGTTAGATATTAGGAAGAAGTTCTTTACTGAGAGGGTGGTGAGGCACTGGAA
Source organism: Nycticryphes semicollaris (assembly GCA_013400055.1). Lineage (NCBI taxonomy): Eukaryota > Metazoa > Chordata > Aves > Charadriiformes > Rostratulidae > Nycticryphes > Nycticryphes semicollaris. The sequence goes on along the minus strand of VXBJ01001859.1, from coordinate 18,545 downwards.
CAGGTTGCCCGGGGAAGTTGTGGATGCCCCATCCCTTGAAGTGTTTAAGGCCAGGCTGGATGGGGCTTTGAGCAACCTGCTGTAGTGGGAGGTGTCCCTGCCCAGGGCAGGGGGGCTTGGAATTTGATAATCTTTAAGGTCCCTTCCAACTCTAACCATTCTATGATTCTATTAAAAGAGTCAGAACTGGGGTCCTGTTCTCTTCAGATTCCTGCTTCAGTTCACGACCTGTATGGGATGCCTGAGGTTCCTTCCTCTGTCAAATGATACTGTAAGCAGCAATTTGTACATTTAAGAGTCATTTCAGCAATCCTTAAACTGCGGGTTGCATATCACCTCAGACCGGTCAGATGTATAAACCACCATCAGCAATCCCTGCACAAGGATGCAGTGAAGCAGTGGCCTATGAAGGGGATCCCCTGTAGAACGGCAGCTGGTCCTTGGTACGCGCGCCTGGTACCCATGGAAGCCCCTTTTCCCGGTCAGATCAGGGTGGAGATGCCCAGTGCGGTTGAGAAGCACGGGCGGTGTGTACAGGCCTGACCGGAGCGGCCTTCGTACGGCGGCGTACCGGCCGCTACCGGCGGTGTGCAGGCGCCACCTGCCGGCCCAGCCGCCGCGCGGCCCGCCGCCTTCCCCGCCTTCTTGGCCCCGGCTCCTCTGAGGGGAGAGAGAGGGCGGCGATGGGCCTGCCCTCCTTCACCCGAGTTCCCTGCACCCTCCGCTCGTGGCCTACACCCGAGTGCGAATCGTGAGGAGATTTGACTGGGAAAGGAACAAAGGCAAACGCTGTTCAGTCAAGGGCACCGTCTGGGGCAGGCCTAAGGTGCTTTGAAATTCGGATGATCTGACCAGGGCTGCTACGTGTCACATGCGCTTGTCCTGCCTCATATTTTAAGGTTCTCAAAGGGAGAGCCAAGCTTTCAGGCCCAGGTGAAAGCTGTAGCTGTATGAGGCTGTTGAGTCTGCTTTCTGTGAAGAATTCCTCTCAGGTGTGATGCCCAGTCGTCTTCCGCTATCCCTGACTGAGTTAACGCAGGCAGCGATTTCATTTAGGGGAACCCGCTTTCCATTAGCAGCTTCACTGTTATCCCCATATGGGGCCGGACTGTCAGCACTGGCAGTGCTTTGCCTCTGGTTTGTGGGGCTGGCGGTCAGGTGCTATTTGAACTCTCTCTGGTGGGACCATACTTTTCTGAAGCTGGAAGAAAGGGCTAGATTTGCCCCATCTAACTTGTGGGCTGTCCTAGCCCTGTGGGCACAGCTGGCTGGGCCCAGGCAGCCCCTCAGCCTGCTGTCCCTCCAGGTCTGTGTGTTGGGAGGGTGGTGGTGGTGTCTGAAGGGCTCCCTGGGAGCTGAGCCATCTATTCTCAGTGGTGCTCCTCCCAACCGGCTCCATGCAAGCATTTTTGGGTAGGTGGCAAAAACTAAGAAAGATGTCTGGGTCAACATTTCTAATCAAACCGTGGCAAAGAGAAAGTTTATTTAAGCTGGTAAGTAGGTAAAAGCCAGAGCGTAATGCAGCTCTTGGGTCCTCAGCACTATCTTACTTTGCTTCTGATTTCTGTAATTTCAGTGCGAATTCAAGAGTTATTTTTGAAAATGTTAATGAATACCTTAATTTTGTGAGGGGGTTTTGGGCTTCTTTTTTGTTTGTTTGTGGATTTGGGTTTTGTTTGTTTGTTTGTTTTAATAAATGTTCACTAAATAACGAATCCATGAAATTCATTCACTAAGCTGTCTGAAATGACGACTGCTGAGTATTTCTCTACTTCTCACGCAGTACCTCTCATGAACAGCTGAGGCTGCTATACAATCGTTTCTTTATTTTCGGGGGAGTGACATTTAGGAGCCCGTCCCCTCCTTGGTAAATCCTTATTGAGGACTCTCACAAACTAGATCGTTGTTATCTCCCAATAAGTTGTTAGGCTGCCTTCCTGGCTCAGGGTGTGTGAGGGGTTTGGTGAACAACAGGACCATATCCTAGCCAGCAGACACCTAGCTGTCAGCCAGCGCCCCTTGCAAGCTGGATTTCCTTAGCTTATGCTTTTAAGGGTGCTAGGAGAGGGTACTCCTAAGAAAAAGCATGATGATATGATTTTTTTTTTTCTGGAGATTGGGTATGTAGGAATGAAAAGTACTGGGGATGCTCTGGGGAGTCCTATCATCTCTTGGCGTTGAAGAGGTTGCAATATTCTACAAGCTTGTTTTGTTATGTTAACAGCCCTGAATTTCTGGAGGGCAGCCTTAACCTCAATGTAGGTACTTCCAGCTCTGATAGGGCAGAACTTTGCAACTTTTCATTTTGCCACAGTCCTTGCTATAGTTGCCCCTACCTGTGTCCTTCTGGACTAGATCACTATAAAGTGGAATAACAGAGGAGTGTTTACCCCTTGAAGACTGCTCAGAACCTTTAGGTAACGCTGAAGATGGTCACCATTGTTATAAGCTGACATTACTGAAAGGCTGACAGAGCTGTGACTCTTTAGCCTGGAGAAAAGAAGGCTGAGGGGAGACCTTATTAATGCTTACAAGTATCTGAAGGGTGGGTTGAAGGAGGATGGAGCCGGACTCTTTTCAGTGGTTCCCAGTGACAGGATGAGGGGCAACAGGCACAAGGTGGAACACAGGAAGTTCCATTCAAATATGAGGAAAATCTTATTTTTAGTGAGGGTGACAGAGCACTGGAAGAGGCTCTCCAGGGAGGCTGTGGGGTCCCCATCTCTGGAGATGAATTCAAGACCTGCCTGGATGCAGTCCTGAGTAATGTGCTCTGGGCAATCCTGCTTTAGCAGGGGAGTTGGACAAGGTGATCTCTGGAGGTCCCTTCCAACTCTGACAATTCTATGATTAGCACCCTGTACCAATGCTTCCATGTCAGCATTGGCTGTTGTTTTGCTGCTGTGGGTGCATTGAAACTTTGATTTCCAGTTAGAGAGCACTGTTTCAAGGACTGCCTCTCCCCTCTTGTGCCAAAACATCCTTGCCCACCTGAGGTGCTCCTACTGTTTTTGCCTTAACATTAAGCTTGTAGATATTAAGGTAAAATCACTGTCAGACAAAATCCCTGGCTCCACAACTGACCCTCAAATTTGTAGTCTAGCCCTAAACTTAGCATAAGGAAGTGCTTATTTATGTTGTTTTCCAAGTATTTAGTGACATCACCAAATTTCTGGCTAATAACAAACTTTCCAGAAACAAACAGTAAATGGCAGCAAAGCATATCCCTGAAGTAGCTTTGGGGTACAAAAAACCTGAGCCTTAGTACATCTGTCTTTTCAGTAATGAGATAAAAAGAACAGAATCAGCTTTTAGGATCTCCTTGTTCTGCACATAACACATGGTATAGGATGGTGATATGTAACAAACAGCACACCTGACATCATCTGTGGGTGTGCATCACCGCAACAAAAATCACCGTCTCCAGGCAGAACGGTTTTATACCCTTTCAAAATCCAAAAGAATATCAGGCAGTTGAGTGCAAGGTATTGTCCTGAGAAAGAGCATCTGGTTACAGCAGACCAAAATGGTTTTGGTTTTTTTTTTTTTTTTTCTCCAAGGGAACATATTGAATGAACTATGTTATTCTGTAGATGATGGACAAAAACATCATTATGAAAACTTTATGCTCTTTCATAAGCATTAATAATGCTGGGGGTGTGTGGGTGGCAGAGCAGGTGGGTAGCAATCGTAAATGGAAAAGCAAAATGGGATAGCTATGAGGCTGTAATTTCTTATGAACTGTTTCTCCATATGATACCTCTTTCCTTTAGAATGTTTTTATAAATAGAAATACTTTGCATTTCCTGCAGTCTTCAGGTTTTTACTGCTTTCTAAGTGCAGCTCTTCTGAAATGCAATAGGAAAGGGATGGCTTAGGAAAGCCTTTATTTATCCAGATGACGTACAGTACTAACAGCAATGGAAATTTCCTCATGCTCTGGGCCAGTGCCTGAATCTTGTCTAAAAATCAACTCTTAGGCTCAGTGTATTATTCCTCTCCAGTGCTCATTTATTCTCCAGCAACTCTCACAAGGCTACTGAAATGGGACAAACTTCCTTGCTCTTCTAAAAATGGATTTTTTTTTCCTATTTCAACCCCTTTGCCTCTCTATTGCTATTACAAAATCTTCCTCACAGATGGTAGTAAGGGTTTAGGACCATCCTGCTACTGAAATCGCCAATGAGAATTTCCATTCAGAGTCCAGAAAACTTTATTAACATGGATTAAACACAGTTTATCCTTCCATAAACGTTTTTCTGAAGTGATCAGTTGAAATTAATTTTCATGGTTACACAGCTTTTTTTTCTCAGCTGAAGGCAAGATGCAATGAGCTCGAAACATTGCTATGTAGATCTTACCAGCTAGCTTCTCTCTAAATTAAAGAAATATTATATTTTTTAAGATAACAACAACAATTAATTAGCACAAGAACAAATATTTGCAGCCCTATTAGTCAGAAGCAAATGATGTAATGAGCAAGATTAAAATCAGCGCTGGCTCTTCCTGCTAGAAGTTCGTGGGTATTTTATTATCTTAGGTGAAAACAAATCTGATAATTGAATTATTAGTAAGAACTTAATTCAGCAGGGCCTGAGTGATTTCTGTTGGCTTTCCCTATTGTGCTCCCCTTTCTTTTGTCACCTCGACCTGTACACTGGAGGCATTAGGTCTATATTTATTTGTGTAACAGAGAAAACCGTGAGAAGCGTGTTATTGATTTCATTATTTGGAAACATGTAACTAGCACCCGAAAAGACAAATTAGAATGAATACCAACTACTCAGAGGTTTCTACAGCCAACTAAAAAGTTAAGACATGAGCAAGAAAATTGTTTGAAAGAGGTAATTGTATCAGGCTGGATAAATGCTTGTGTCCCTCCATGCTTACGGGTTCAAGTGTAATGCCTGACAGTTACATGGGGACATGCTGAAAAAAAGTGGTTCTTACAGGAAACTCTACCTGTAAAATAAAGCCGGAGAATAGCAGAGTGAAGAGAGTCTCAGCCTACATATCTAGCAAGGAAAATGCTGCAGTATCAGTCAATTTTCATTTAAAAAGTGTGTGAAACAGCAGGAGGACAAACTAAACTCTCTGCAGATAGAGAGGGCATTAATAGGAAGGCATCAGGAGGGAGACCCCGTGCTGCAAATCCTTGTTTGGAGAAAAGGCAAATGCATTTGCCCTGTCAGCTGCAGGAGGCTTCTTTTTATTGTAGGCTGTGTATGACAACTAGCATATATGGGCTCTTAATGGCCTTGGGGATTTTTTGTTCAGATTTGGGTTTTAGTACTTGAAACCCCTTGGAAACTATTAGAAAAATCTAACACCAGTGAGTTACCCAGACTGAGGACTGACAGCTCGGTGGCCTGCAAAAAAGAAAAGAACCCAGAAGAAAATTTTCCTTTCTCGAAAAGGTCAATCCATTAGCCACAAACCCAACAGATGTTGAAAGGAAGTAATTTAAAACTGTAAGATTTAAATTGGCGGCAGGGGAAAATGAGTTGCCAAAACGTGTCTTTGTTTTGCAGTTTCTGAAAGCCTCAACTCTTCCTAATGGAAGACTTCCACATTTGGTCCCTGCACAGATAGACTTGCATTACATTTGAACTCCTGTGGTGCAGTCAGAGGGCTCAGGCTAAAAGCAGGTCCAGAGCAGTCTTAGCTTATGGCAAGCTCCCTACTCTAGTGATACTGGAAGTAGTGATTTTTAAGGCTTGTCTGTGAAGGTTGCAATCACGGGGAGTTAGGTGAGGGTATTTGCCACATAGGAAGAAGTGATGTGGATTTGGTACCTGGAGATTCACAAATCCAGCTTTTGTGTCTGCATGTGGGCACTTCAGTCTCTGGAAGCTCCAATGGCTTTTCCTGAGGAGCTTCCCCTTGTTTCTGGTGTGACATAGCTGCTGCAGGGTTGAAGTTACTGCACAGAATCCCCTCTGTGTGAGCAAAGTCCAAGAAAAGAGCTTGTGTTAACAGGGATCTGTGGAAATCAACTGAAAAGGAAGAATTCCGAGGAGAATAAATGCAGTTGTGGTTTCTCATTGAGTTTCTCTCAGAAACTCTAGAATTATTTTGTAATAAGCTGTACAGAATCTATTTTAATTATTACATGTGCATATAAAGAAATGAGCATTTTGTAAATGTAGTGGTCAGAGAAGGAGTGTAATTGAAATGTTAATTCTAATCATATTCTATGTCCATGCATTGATTTTTAATTTCACGTTATCTATTAATTAGTTAATGCTTGTAAAACACACTGAAGATAGAAAATGCTGTAAATTACTATGTACTATTGTTACTATCGTTATCCACCATATTTATTTAGTTCTCATACATTTTAATTGGATTATTGAGATGGAAACTTAGAGAATATGATTTCAGGCCAAATGCTACCCTTAGAATCCTGGTGAAGTGAGCAGCTACAGTGCCCATACATACAAATAACACAACTACATTGTTTATGTGGATTGATATATAATTCCTCTTATATTTGCACTACATGAACACGTGCATCTGATGGCTTCCCTCTCCCCTAAAATTATCTTTGTCTAAGACTAGGCTAGGACGCGTTCAGCCTGGCCTAGTGATGGTATTTCTACAGAAGGATGTGTCACAGTGCTAAGCAGTGATTTATGGCCCTGAAAGACTGGAAACAAGAAGATTATAGCACAGCGATGAGAAGTTTCGCAAGTTCTATTGGGGGCCAGCACGTTTCTGTAACCCTTTGAAAAAGGGGAGTTGGTTTTAAACCAGTAGTACCCTTAACACTATCTGGTTGTAGTTTTTAATTTCTCCTTTCTGTGTGAGCAATAATGACAAAACCTGCTGACCTTGTCCTTCATTATTGCCTGTGGTTCAGAAGGATGTATGGAAAAGAACTATTTCAGTTCAGCCTTATTTATTTATAAATAACTGATTTTGAGGGAAGCATCGACATCTAATTCTCTTGGAAGAAGACCTTTGTGAGATTTTCCTTTTGATTTGGTCCAAACTGCTTCTCTCCATCCTCCTGCAAGATCAGGGACTTTCTGGGTTTGTGTAAAGTTGTAGATGGTCTAGTTCCAGAACCTGCTTAATTTCCAAAACCAGTAATTGGGCAGCTGGCAAATCTTCCCCTGTCTGCTTTCAACAAGGCTCTGTGTTCTGCATTTTTCAGGATGTTTTGGTTTTAGTGCTTATAAGAACCTCCACTTAAAAATCCCATGACCAGCCCTCCCCCCGCCTCCCCCCAAAAAAAACCCCACATTACTGTCGAAAAAGGAATATATTTGCTCTTATTGGGAAAGACATTTATCAAAGTTAAATCAGCTGGGATTTTCTGATACATGGCTGACTTGCAAAATTCTCTTTATCATCTTTGTATTTTTGGCAATGTAAGGAATTACTTACCACTCGGATTACTGGAACTGTAAGGGGATTCCAGATGACAAGAGAAAAATGTGATTTTTATTTTTTTTCTTAACTATTTTATTTTATTAGCTATTTCCCTCTTCTACATTTTTCTATCATTTTCTCTGTGCAAATGTCAGCCTTCTTCTAATGAGGCATTAGGAATAAGGCTAATAGGTAAGTAATTGAGCAGGGCAGTAATCCAGTACTCCTTGCAAATAATGGAAAGTCACCTATTGAAGCCAGTGAGTTTTGGGATGCATTCTAGAACATCTATCAGCTGCCTGTTTCCATATT
>VXBJ01001859.1:0-10810 GCA_013400055.1 Nycticryphes semicollaris | reverse complement strand
AAAAAAAAAAAAAAGAGGTTTGGCCCCCTTTTTTTAACCACAGCTTTCTCTTTGTCAGTTCTTGGGTCTTAAGTACTGGCATCTTGTCCCCAGATCTTCAGACTTCATAGGACTGAACCCAATTGTCCTTATCTTCAGATACTAGGAAGTTAAAATCTTTTATTTAACCTTTGAGGAAAGTTTGCTACATCAGCCTAAGAAATCAAGTTTCTGGATGAGATCCTCTGTTATTTCACATGATGCTGCAGTTGCAAGAATTCCCTATGCAGTGATACTGCTTTGTGCACGTTGTTTGTCTAATGTTACAGAGAAAATACTTGTCCCCTGAAGGTTGGGGGGAATTTTTTGCCTTGTCAGAAGCAATTGTTTCAACTGCAGCCTACCAGTTTAGCTTCAGAAACACTTGCCCTTGGCAGTTGTCATACGTGAGCTGTGACCAAGTGTACAGCAATCTGATTCTCTTTCCTTTCCTCTCCCTGTATATTCCAAGCGTTACGGTGTTATGTCATCCTTAATTGCTAGGAATTGACTGAGGTTGGCAAGATTTTGTTGGCAGTTCTGAAGCAGTGGTTTCTGCTGTACTTAGGTTAAATATTATTTCTCAGAATTGCCAAGTTGCCCCCCTCTCCGTTTTACCTGTTTCATTCAGTTTAAAAATTTCACTATGGTCTGGCATGCCTGTGGCTATGCAAGTCATACACAGGGATTTTCTCTACCAGTAAATTACTGCTCTGCTTAAAAACCCAAACAAGGGAAACTCCCCCCCCCGATGCCCACCTCTTAGTGCACCTGCAATTCACAGAGTTCATGCATCTGCTCTTCAATTGATTAAACAATAATAGCTAAAAGGAGTGCATTTAGATTAGAAATCCTGATTTTGCTTTTACTGTTCATTAGCAAATAGAACAAAATCTCCAATAATGTGCATATCATTGCAACACTGTCGTGCAGAACATTGTGATACAGCATGTAATGTTAAGCTAGCACTAAATGGAATAGTTCACTTACCTAATATATTGAACACAGCTTAATTAAAAATTTAATGGATTTTTCCTGCTGAGAGGAATCAGCAGAATAACTAAAGAGTGCGTTCATGGAGATGAAAATTAAGAAGGAAGGTGATCTGTGGAGATCACTGTTCATTCAATAAACTCGTGAGCTGCCTTTCCAATTACTTAACGCCTTTCTTCCAAATGTGGCATTGCATGCATTAACATGTATATGCATATTTCAGCAGACACAAACCAGTAAAGAATTTCTAAGTATTATTGCATGACACAGTGGTTAATATGAGGTCGATTGCTTTTTGCTGAACTGACAATGTAGCTCAAAGCCAATACATCATTTGAACACATTCAAAGAGTCAGGACAGAACATGGAGCTCACATGAGGAGAGCAGCGAGATGGAAGACGATTAGATGCCTGCAGTCATGGGATGCATGGGCCATTCTTTGCAAGTTTGGCCAACAGTACGCTTTCAAAATGCTTTTAGGAGAGTCCAGGCCAAGGTACAGCGTCACTGACACAGCCATCTCCAGCATCACTGCACCAGCTAAACAGTCACTTCAACCAGACTGAGTGAACCGGTGTGAGAACTCTGTCTGTTAGAAGACAGTCACCTTTCCTCCCCTGCAAAATCTCTACAGACCCTGTGGTCTCAACTCCTAAAGGCTGTTGTCGTTTGGGACAGCATGCCATTCTTCTCTCAGCCATTTCACATCAGGAAACCTTGTGGCTGCCTAGCTTGAGGCATACTTGCAGAAGGGTCATCTTTGCTTTGAGGACTCAAATACTTCTGTCATTACCCCTGTTACAGCTCAATGCCTTGTGTCCACAATTGTTCTAGGGTTTTCATAAAAATCATCTACTCAAGCATTTTGAGGTAGCTGTTTTGTTTTTGCTATCATAGCCTTCATAATCTTTTCAGGTTATATCACTGAGTTTGTAACTGCTTGACATAACTCTCACTAATACACTCCTTAGAATTCTTTTTTTCCTCTTAAATATCCATTTTTCTTCTCATTGCAAATTTTATGATCTTCCTGTTTGAATTTAGTGTGGTTCGGTCCTTCATTATTTTTTTATCTTTGTAGGTTTACAGTGAAAAATGACTACATATTAAACAGGACAGTCCTATTTAACTAGTTATGACCTTCTCCTGCACTTTGCAGGAACCAGAGGTCTAAGGTGTATCTTGTAAATTCTAGGAGCATTGTCTTTTTATGTAGTATATTAAGGACAGCCTTCTCATTTTGTGGTTCTGTAGCTCCAAATCAAGGGAGTCATACTCCATCACTAGAGGTTTCAGGTGCTATTGCAGTCCAAATAACTAAATAAAAGCTCAAGATGGCTAAGCACACTACCATCTTTATTCCACCCTGAATGGCATTATCAGAATTGATAATTAAGCACTAGAATTGCTAGAGCCAGCGATATCTGCAGAAGGCCTGAGCAAGTGAAAAGTGTATCTATTAGCAGGCAGTTTCCTTTTACATTCATGTAATTTCTAACTGATGTGAAGGCAATGACTGTATAAAACTGCTTTAGTTCCATCTTAAGCTTGGAACTTCATTAGACATTGTGTTAATTTCACTGACATATCATTAGCTCTTCTTTCCTCTCCAACAATTTCTCTGTTTTTTTCTCATAAAAAAATAATCTGAGAATAACATTTATTTTTTTTAAAGACAAAAGGTATTTGCTTTTCTCTGTTGCTTTCACTGGACAAAATGAGAAGCACTCAATATTTTGAGTAAGCCCAACAGGCTCTGAATACTGGCTTCTTTAACCATATTATTAGCATCTTGCACCAGATCACTGTGAAGAATTACCAGTGAGTTGGAGGCTGTGGGTTTCATCAGATATGTGATGTGTACGCCGAAAAAATATTGCAATAGTTTTTTAAACTGCTGCAGCAACACAGCGAGTGTATTCAATAGGAAGTACCGCTTTCTGGTAGATAAGCTCTGAATGCTTCACATCATAGAAGCCCAAGCATTGAAGGTTGTTTTTTGGTGGTGTGGGTTTTTTTTTTTAATTAAAAATGAATGGAAAAAAAGCGCAGTTATAAAGAATAGGGAGAAGGAACAGGAATTATCAGAGCTACAGTTGGTATAAAGGAAGTGAATGTTATCACAGTCACATCTGCTAGAAAGGTTGTGTTACTCCTGCTGCTTTTTATTAGATAAAAGTTGGAAGGTTTTTGTCTTGGAATTCTGTCTTGCAGAAAGAACTATACAGAACAAAGCACCCCTCAGATGAAGCGTGGGTTTAGGGCTGGCAATGCAGCGTTGCAGGTTAGCTCTGAAAAATACCTGTTAGGAAATAAGCTGTTCCTGAGTTGCTGTCTTGGCTCTTGAATCTTGGACCCAAACAATGCCTTGGAGAAGGCCCACTGTGAAAAATGGCATCTAAATGCTGTGGTCTGGCCATTGACTTTGAGAAGTGCTGTAGGTGAATTCAGAGTTGCGGTGCAGACACGAGGCTGATACAGACAGTGTTGGTTCCTTGGTTTTATGCTTCGTTTTCATTACCTGGTTTTCAATTTTGTACTCAAGAACTGATGCTTCGCTGGAAAGAATGGTTTTGTTTGTATTTTTAAGCTAGTCTACTATTTAAAGTGAGCCTAGGGAAATATTAAAAAGAATATAATTTTGCTTCTCTTTAGGTTATCCTAGTAAAGATCTGAACACCTCAGAATGAGAAGTCAAGATGAGTTGGAAAGCCCTAGGAGTGTTTCCCACAAGCTCTGCTGCGTCACTGTGAAGCAGCGAGATACAGGGAGATACCATCTTCAAGCGACAGACCCCTGGTGTCCCTCTGGCAAAGGGGAAAGTGATGGATAAATAACTGATGATTTCACAAAAGCCCACTGTATTGCAGAGAAAAAATGAATAATGGGGGGACTTGTTGAAACCACAAGATACCAAGGAAGGAGGTTGGTATATAAAGCCTTCATGTAGCCATGCGGCAGCCAGAATTGGTGGGTGGCTGGGACTTAAATATTTTTGGGATAAGTGAAAATTATTCTAAGTTAAAACTACTATATTACAAACCATTGGAGATCTGTCCCATATATTCTTGCAGATTAGTTTTGCTTAAGCACACATAGCTTTATAGAAATACAATGAATATTCCCTTTTTCACAAAAAGGGTTTATTAACAAGTTACAACAATGCCACTGAAAATACAGATTAAAAAAGAAGCCTTTAGCTTGAAAATAGAGTATTTGGTGTTGTAAATTCAGGGAAATGATAGTGAAGTATAGAGGCTTTCCTCTTCTGTTCATTAGATAGCTGGTTTGGATCACTGTTCTTGGGACAGAACACTGGATTTGGTACGATGTGAATGGACGGGAAGTCTGAGTATTGTTTGTTGTATAGACATCAAGGAACCCACTACTCCAGACAATTTGTGTCAATTTTCATCTGTGATACCAGAGCTCAAACTTCAAACAAAGACATAAAAAGGAAGAGGGGATGGGGGAAAAAAGCTCATGTAGAGTACTCAGTATCCATCAGGGCAAGGGATTTTTTCATGGTTCTCTTCCCAAACAGTGGTGCCTGTCTTCCTAGCATGGTACTGCTTAATTTCCAAAACTTTTTTCTTCCCCCAACTCCAGGATTTATCCTACCTTAATCTCATTCCAATGCTGTTCTTACTAAGTATGTTGTAAATGCTTTAAGTTTTACTTTACTGCAGTTATGTTGGTGTGATAGAGGAGGACAGATCTCCATCTTCATACAATTACAGTGCCAGTAATTGCTTCTTTGACACGGTTGGGGGAAGCAAAGGATTATGCTGTAGGGAACCTTTTCTCACTTCCCACCACATGAGCAACAGTGGAGAGAAGCATCTGTCTCCTTCTTAACTCACTAATCAAATATGAACGCAAAATGGAGTCCAGTGTTACCCAAATGATGAACAGAAGTACAATTAAAACAAACCCACAGATGCTCTGGTTATGCATCTGTGTTGGATCCCAGCCAGAACAAACTGTTAGCTCTGCAGAAAAGTTGCCAAGCTCTTAATGATAAAATCAACCCCATAAAAGTGTTATAATTAACGATTTCATTCTAACATCTTTGGATGCCTTTAAGTTATTGTTTCAGGTATGTTTTCTGCTGAGTTGGAAACGTGCCCGTTTCTGTATTTCACTTTGTTTCTAAGGTTCAGTCATCTAACCACTTGCTTAACCTCGAGCAGTTATGAAGCGTGTTCATTTCCATGTACCTCACTGCAATTAACAAATGGTTTAGGGAGAATTGGCCAAGACCTGTGAAAACAATCTCTGAGTCACTTTGAACTGCAGTACCTTGTCCTGGCGTCTCCTTTGAGTAATCCGTGATCCTGGGGATCCCGGGTTTGTACTGGAGGAGGGCCACAAAAGCCTCCAATCAGTTTTGCAATTGAAATAAAAACCACAGGTCCCATAGAAGACCTTTCAAGATTTTTCTTTCTGTTACAGATTCTGAGTCAAATCTGCAAGCCTGGTCGAGCCACAGTCACCACATAAACTGTTAGCAGGAAGTGCTGATTGCTCCTCTGCTCCTCTTGCCTGGGGCATCTCTGGTGACTATCCTGAAGCCATGGGGTGTTTAATGGGCTCTAAATGCAGGCTGCCATCAATAGGGATGGTCTTGCTCCACCTCCATCCCTAGGGCTATGTGTTTTCTTTCCACCTCCCTTGCATCTGATACAGGTACTGTGAGCCAGATCAGTATGATCATCCACTAGAAAACTAGTCATTATTTTTAAATGGTTGGGTTTAATTTTTTAATTTTTTTTTCATTAACTCATGAAGCTGATCCAGCTTGCCACACACTGCATGATAGCTAGATCATGAGAAATGTGGAGGTGGCAGTAGGAGGAAGTTCATAGCAAACTTTGTTTCATCAGAAATTATTAGTTTTGAAAAAGACAGATAAACTTTTAAACATTTTTTTTTAAAAAGTTTATTTGTTTTTTTTTTTCTTACAGAATAAATAGAAGCTATTTATCATAGGTAACTAATTAAAGGGCTTAAAGTTGGAACTTCTGAAGTTTTAAAAAGCCCAATGACTAAGTCAAGCTGAGCTTCTTTCCCTTCTCCAGATTGTTAATTCGAAAACAGTTTGTCTAGACTTCTACATTTGCTTGTGGTTGGGAATACATGAACCTTTTTCTCTCTCAAAAAAAATACTCTGGGATGAGAAAACTGCATGTTGCCTAGTTTAAAAAAATTGCTTATTGCACTGGAAATTATATTTGTGGAATTGTTTGTCCTCTAGGTTACAATAAAGCTGAAACATCAGCAAGAGGGCTTAAGAATTGCACAGTGGGCCCTCATGGAGCCAGCCTTATCCTAGGGGCATGCAGTCTCTGCTGTTTCCACTCCTTTTTCACTTTCCACAGCAGCTGTTACTGGTGTGCTGGCTTTGCTGCGGTGCAGTGCTCGGTGGCCAGGGTTATCTGGGAGGGATTTCACAAGCGATACTCTGCCGAAGTAGGGAATGGTGAGAGGCATTCTGAAATGCCAAGGGACATGGGCACAAGAGCTTTGAAAAACTGACCAGTACTTTGAGTCACTTTCCCTTTCATGTAACACACTGTCTTTAATCTCATAGAAAGCCGAGAATTGTGCTGGTGTATCTATACCCGTTACAGATTTATAAAGAGATACAATATATAAAAAAGTCATGCCTAAGCAATGGGTTTAAGCCAGAGAATGTGAGTATCATTCCCAATGGGTTATGAACAGCATGTGGTTTGGGTTTGTTCAAAGCTGGCATTTTACTCTCATCTATTGTAAAGTCAGGAGCAAAAGACAAGGATTCTGTCTGTAAGTGACAGAAGGTGTCTGTAATGAAGAATTTTGTTTCTGGCCAGCTTTAGCTAGATGGCATTATCCCTAATGTCCCTTGTGTGAGGGAAGTGGGTGTGCAATGAAGAAGAAAATATTATATGGACTGCCTAGTATCAGTCTATTAATTTTTATATGTGCTAATACTCTGTGAATGCCCTATGAGGCTCTGTTAGGAAAAGTTGTTCTACATTGCATTGTAAAATATTCTTATGTGCACGCATTAATCTAACTTATACTGGTGTTGTGAATAGAGGCAGCCAGGGTCTGTGCTTGTCAGGCTAGAAAATGAAGACTCCTACACTGGTGAAAGGGCTTGAGGGGGAGTGGATAGAACCTGTGGTCAGTGAGTGCTTGCACAGCTGGTGCACAACAGGGATTTGGTTTATATGGCCATGGGACTCTCTTTGAATGTCAAGGCCAGTTAGAAAGCGGTGGGATCCACCTAACCAAGTCAGGAAAAAGCATTTTTGCCAACACGCTGGCAAACCTGGTGAGGAGAACTTTAACCTAAGAATGGATAAGGAGGGAGCTGATGACAAGCAGATAAGAAATAGTGGACCAGATTGCAAGCAAGGGATGCAGGATGATGTGGACAAGAGAGACAGCAGAAATTACACGTAGGACTGATGGGTGCCCACCTAAGTGAGGAGGTGCCAAGAGAGGACAGCATGGCAGGGGAAGCTTTACTGCATTTCCTGGGAAACGAGCACAAGTGGATGCCTCTCCGAAATGCCTGCACACTAGCACAGGCAGCATGGGGAACAAACAGGAGGAATTAGAGCTCTGTTTGGAATTGTAGGGCCATGATCTCATTGGGATCCTGGAGGCACGGTGGGATAGTTCACATGACTTGGCATACTGCTGCGGATGGATAGAAGCTCTTTAGGAAGGACAAGAAGGGAAGTTGAGGAGGGGGCGTCATCTTTTTTTATTAGCAATGGGAGGGTCTGGAGCTCTGCTTAGGGATAGGTGACAAGCCAGCAGAGAACTGATGGGCCGGGATTAGAGAGCAGCCAGCATGCATGATGCTGTGTTGGGTGTCAGCTACAGACACATGAATGATGGGTGGAATATCTAGAAGCAACTATAACTAAAATTAGTTGAACTTTTCATTTTTAAAGCTTTTTCCACTTCCTTCCAATTTGGGAATGACATTTTTCAAGTCTGAACTCTTCTCAAAAGTATTTTTGGAAAGTCTGAACAAAAACAGTTTAGCCATCTTTGCGTAAAATGACGGCTATGAAAGTATTCATTTGCTATGACACATTTTTGGCAGACAGCTATTGAACAGCTTTAGGGCCTCATTAGAAATGTCCAAAAGTGTTTAAAAAATCACTCTATAGTTATTATTGCTTGTAATAATGCTTAGAGACTCCACCCAGCAATCAGAGACTTAAAGCACTATATAGTCTACAAGTGGCAATGAAAAGCCAGCGCTAGGCCTCAAGAACTTGCAAGAGAATTGGCCAGCAACGGTGGCTGCATATCTGCATCGCCAGGGGTGAGCAGGGCACAGCGCTGAAAATGCTGCTGAGCTGGCAAACTGTGGGCAACTATGGAGATTGGCTTGGATGTAGGTCCACGCTGCTGCTAGCGCTTGGTGCGTGGTGTGAAAGAACTGTAAAAAAAAGGGGTTCTGCCAGTCCCCTTGCCACTGGGCAAAGGCCGGAGCAATCCCAGCGCTGTGATCCCCACGCTCATTTGCCCAGACTCTCCATGTCAGCCCGTGAATGAGATTTGCTAAGGGGAGTCAGGCAGTGTTGCAAAACATCAGCTTTCACTGAACAGTAAAGAGTTTGTTTTAGGGCAGTTGTTGTTACCACCCCTGATGACGACAGCCCGGGCGTAGAGACATAGTTGGCATTTGAGCAATAAGGTGGACTATCTGCAAGTAGAGTTTTAAAATTGCCAGGAGATGGGAATAATTATGTCGCACTTCCCACTCTCGTTTTTGATCTCGTTACACAAGCGGGAGTGAATGTGAAATTAGATCCTCTCCTTATAGAAGTGTTCCAGTTTAGTTTCACTTGATACATTTTTGGTTCCCTTATTAGAGCTACATTTGTCCCAAACTTTTGAAGTCTGACTTTATTAAACTACTTCTAATGGCCATACTTTTAGGAATTCTCCCTTCACACGTGTGTCCGTACAATAAAGCTGTGCCTTCCGAGGCCGCAAATGTGGAGGCGTTTCATAGTGACGGAGAACGCAGTGTTCCCTGAACCTCTTCATCTCGGATCTGTGCTTCCCGTGGCACCCTGGGATCAAAAGCTACGGAATGTTACTCTTGAGAAACGCCATTAACAATGGGTTGAGGTAAATGGACAGTCTGACCGGAAGATTTTTGATTAAAAATTATCAGACATTTTTCAATTAACATTTCAGCTGTTTATTGCATGGCAGGAACCGCATTTGAACTTTTAAAAATCTAACATCATATGACCTTTCAATTAATACACTGCTGAATTAGAAGAATAGGAAAAGCCTTTATTTATTGCTTCCTTTTCCCCAAGCTGTTCTTTTTAGTTGCATGAAAATGGAATATATTTGGGCATAAAAGATGACAGCTCCTTTTCACGGCCTGTTACTGGATTTTTGCTGTGGCTGGTCAGATGCTTTTATCTAAAGCTTTGTTCTTTACAGTGGAAAAATTTTCAGAGGATTTAAGAGAGTGATAGGAGAGTTTTCAATGAAAATAAAATTTTCACACAGTACTTAGCGCGGATCAGGAAATGGGATTTCATGGTGGCAAAGCTCCATGCTTTGTTGAAACTTGTGTTGGGGGTGCTGGACGTCAGGGTTCGTATCACAGCTCAGCAACCATGCCCATCCGACTGCGCTTGGCTCTGCGCCTCGGGTGCTGCTTCTGGTAGGGGTTGGGGGGACATTCTCCTGCGTCCCGAGGAGCAGCCTGTACCTGTGGTGGCAGCTCAAATGTGGTTCCTCTGCCAGGGCTTTGGCAAGTGACTGTTACGGCAGGAAGCCGTTACGGGCTTCTGGGGCCGCCCTTGCTGGATTGTCCTGGGACACGGCTGGGTGGAACCAGAGGGTCTGGCTTGTTGCTGGGGAAGTGGAGGCTGGTGACAAACGGATCAGCTGAAAGAACGTCTCTGAATAGCGCTCGGAAAGGGAACACGTGCAGGACTTTGGCAGGGTGAAAACGCAAAGTGTAGCCCAAGAGGGACAGGAGCAGGAGAACTTTTATTGTAATCAAGCGACAGCTGGTAGTTCAAGGAGAAGATTAGGAATAAGAACAAAGATTAGCGTTTGATTTAACCATTCTTGTGGCATCTTTTAAATAGGACACGAGCAGGAATAATCCCTGGCCGGTCTGCTGCTGTGGCGTTGGCCGCTCTGCCAGCCGGCAAGTTGCCCGAGGGAGCAAAGTGCCAAGGGAGGCAATGATGGTGGGATGGGCCGGGCACACGTTCTCCTGCTGCCTTCTGCAGAGCCAGCCCTGCCTGTGCTGGTATTTGGTACTTCCGCGCTTTCCCCTCAGGAGTCAGAAATCTTCTTTAATGCTAAGTGATTACAAAATTGCGAAACCGGAGGTGGTAAGGGCCTATTAAGCGAGGCACCTTGCTCTGTCCGCAGGGGATTCTTCAGGGGGAAACGGGCAATTTAAACCCGGGGATTCAACCAGTTATTCCCCGAATCGTTTCGGGTCACCCGCTGCTGCCGCTGGGATGCGTCGCGTCGTCCGTCTTTGTCAGCATCATGGAGCGGGTTACGGAGTTTCGATCTCCCACCACGAGCCAGGCGGAGCTATGCAGGCCGCCTGTGTCCGGGAGCCGGGCAGGCGGCGCCAGCCTGTCACAGCCCCGCCGCCGGCCGTTCCCAAGGGAGAGTTACCGGCTAACCCAGCGCTGGGTCCCGCGGGACCCTCAGCCCGAGTCTGGGTGGCACCGACGAGCCGCGTCCTGTTCTGGCTGACGGCAGCGCTGGGGGGGGTGGTGGTGGCTCCGC
>VXBJ01001858.1:370829-394825 GCA_013400055.1 Nycticryphes semicollaris | reverse complement strand
CTTCCAGGATTGCCTGCAACTAGGCATGTTGTTTTTCCGACATATATCAGGATGGTTAAAGTCAAAGTCACCCATCAGGATGAGAGCCTGTGATTGTGATGCCTCTTCCAGCTGGAGTAAGAAAGCATCGTCGACAGGCTCCTCCTGGTTAGGTGGCCTTTCGTAGACTCCCATCACAAGGTTCCCTTTATTATCCCAAACTCTAATTCTTACCCGTAAGCTTTTGACCTCCTCATGGCTATTCTTTAGCAACAGTTCTTCACATTCTAGGCACTTCTTTACATAGAGGGCAACACCTCCACCTCTTCTTCCTCTCCTGTCCCTTCTGAACAGTTTGTAGCCATTGATGGCCACACTGCAGTCATAGGACTTGTCCCACTAAGTTTCCATAATAGCTACTATGTCATAGCTTTCCTGTAACAGGATAGTTTCCAACTCCTCCTGTTTGTTTCCCATGCTGCGTGCATAGGTGTAGAGACACTTCAGCCAACCTGCCTGCTGTGTCTCCTTCTTAGAGGGGCACTTCGTTGATCCCCCAATGAGCTTTGTGCCAACTACCCTTCTGTCTCCCATTGTCTCAGTGGCTCTTGGTCCATCTCTGCAAGACCTTGCCTTTGTTACAGTGTTCACAGCATGTGTCTGTGCAGCACTGCTATCACTACATCCTGCCAACCCTGATTAAGGTTTTAAGTATACTTCCAACAATTAAATATAAAATACACAAACCTTAAGAAATGTAAAAGCCTTCTTTGTGCACAGTCAACAAGCTTCACAGTAGAGAAAAAATAAATTAATGGCTCTTCCCCTAATTTTTTTTAATATGTCCCATTAGAAACACCTTTGCCAGAACAAAGATTCTGGCCTGTTCATTGGGGAGCAAGTGTATGTTATTTTGGACAAGTTGTGGAGGGGGAGTGAATTCCCACATTGATAAATCATCATTAAGAAACTTCTGAATAGCTCTCAAATACCAGTGGAAAGCAGAATCTTAAAGCAGCTCTTCAAGTCCCTTTGGAAGACAAAGCAGGCTGTGGATCACTAGTAATTTTGACTCAAAATAGGATATTCTACCTTACCAATAAACTGCTAGATTCTGTGGAAACCTTCATCTCCCAACTGAGTTTCAAATATGAGGAGTAATCACTTCTACAGATTTTTTTTTTTAGTGCAGCTCAATTCTGTATGTAATTATATACCAGACTTCAGTGTTTCACTGGGTGTATATTGACAGTTAACAGCTTTCCACAAATATTGCATTTGCAGGCAAGAGGTATTTTTACAGTACAGCAAAGAGCTTTCATTGGTGCATCTTTTTGTGAAGAAAGTACAAACTTAACATTCACAAGCCTTTTCTCCTGAGGCTGTGTTTGGAGAATCATGGTAAATCCACATAGACTACCCCCTATATTTGAAGATTTAACATTTTTTTTCCTACAATTTGAGCTTGTTCACTATCAAGAAATTTCTGGAAGAAATTCTAATAGCTGTCCAGTGTTTCACTGTCCCACAAAGTTAAACACATGTTATATGATTAGGTGAAAGTGTGAATTTCTGCCCGTTTCTCTCAAAACTGGAGCTGAATCGTTTCCATAAACAAGTCAGGAAAGATACGGTCTGAGATGTGATCATCATAATGAAATGTCTGTACTATCATCTTTGGTATTTCTTCTACAAGACAATGTCAATTTTGTTCTCTGCTCCTCTTGGCCATCACTCCTTGTAGTCTTCTTATTTCACAGCTATTTGCCTCAGAAGCAAACACCTTGTGAGTCTTTAAGGAAAAAAAAGACCCTTTTTTTTCTAGACAGAACATGCTTGGAATGGCATTCTTGTATGTAATGTGCAGTTCACCAGTAATCTGAAAGTCAAGAGGTAAATACTCCTCGCTAGTGTAGGAAGTGGGATGATTTGCTATCTGGAACCTGAGTGACATCTGTTGCAATATGATTTGCTGGATGCCAGTACTGAGACATTCCTTTCCAACAGTGTCAGCTGGGACTTTAACACTTCATACTGCAAATGGCGTTAAATGACTGAGACTCAATTAACAGGCATCAAATATGGATGGGGTTACTGTATTCATGCTCTCCCATGAGCTGCTCAAGCTCAAGCAATCTTGAGCTTATCTACATTTTCATAGTGAAACTTTCACTTACAGTAGGATACACAAAATGGGTCCTGAGTTTTTTAGTCCTGGATTTTTTTTAAGTACTTCAACTTTTGCAGTGGAGAATGTCATTCTCTGATGTGACATTAAGTGGACAAAAAGCAGACAGAAGAGGTAAGCCGCAGGAAAGAGAAGCAAGTAGTAACAATAAATGCCTATAATATGAAGAACGTGGCCCACGCCAATAAGGTCACTGCAGGTAACTGATGAGAACTGATGAACAGTATAAAAGATTTTCTCAGAATTTTTTCTGGTGCCAAGTGCAAGTAAGAAACAGACAAAACTGTATATCAAAAATGCACACTTGATCCATTTCAGAAAAAGTTTTGGGACTCTGAGATTTCTAGAGGTATATTTGCAAAGAGAAAACTGATGTACCAACTGTAATGAAAAGCAAGAAACCTAAAGGATAAGAGCAGATATAGAAAAGTTTTTTCTTAAACTTGTCCGATAACTTTTGATCTACAGTTGAGAGTTCAGAAATGGACTGATAACACTGCTTACGCGGTGAAGCAGCCACTTGCTAAACTGTGTCGTGGTAGGTGGGAATGGAGACAATGGTACAGTGAAAATGCAGCTGCAGAACCTAAACTGCCAACTGGGAGCAGCCACAACTGTCACAACATATTAGAAATAGAAGACATTGTGTATCTGGAAATATTCAATATAGCAGGACAGTTCTGCAAGCAGAATTTAAAAATATATACTCACAGGGCAACAGTGACTGTGAGTATTACTTACAGTGTATCAGTCAGGACAGATTAATGAAATACTGTTGCAGATGAAAATTTTTGACATGGTTATGATTTAGCAGCTATTCAATATTTATTAATGATGTAAGGTAGATTGAGAGATTGAATTTTAGCAACACTTAATCATTAACCTGTTTAGGGGTTTACGAAGTGAGTAAACAAAATAATTGAACAGCAACTCAGTTACAGATTTGAAGATGGCAAGATTCATACTAACTTACTAGAAGGTACCTCAATTAATACTTACACATATGAGTAGAGGTACAAATCACAATTTAATACACACACTTGTATATATCTAAACAAAGCATATAGACATATGCACACACACACATACAGGTCTCTAATCAGGAATTTCTTAATGCTGGCAAGCCAGGCTTTTAGGTTCTGCACATTAAAGGATGGACAAAAGAGCATCCGCACCCATAAAGCTGATGTATANTCAGTCAGGACAGATTAATGAAATACTGTTGCAGATGAAAATTTTTGACATGGTTATGATTTAGCAGCTATTCAATATTTATTAATGATGTAAGGTAGATTGAGAGATTGAATTTTAGCAACACTTAATCATTAACCTGTTTAGGGGTTTACGAAGTGAGTAAACAAAATAATTGAACAGCAACTCAGTTACAGATTTGAAGATGGCAAGATTCATACTAACTTACTAGAAGGTACCTCAATTAATACTTACACATATGAGTAGAGGTACAAATCACAATTTAATACACACACTTGTATATATCTAAACAAAGCATATAGACATATGCACACACACACATACAGGTCTCTAATCAGGAATTTCTTAATGCTGGCAAGCCAGGCTTTTAGGTTCTGCACATTAAAGGATGGACAAAAGAGCATCCGCACCCATAAAGCTGATGTATATCTCACAACATATAGGTGGAGAGGTGGATGAGAGAGAGACAGACTGGCCTAGAGTTAAAATTTCCTTTTCTCAGATTTAGAGTAAGTATGATGCATTGCTCTTCCTCGGGTGATAGTTGAGGCTTGAGAAGGGTCTGCTCCTTCCCTGACCTTGCGGTGTCAGTCTGAGAGGTATCTCAATTCAGGGCAGTTATTGGCCACAGCCTGCTGTAATCCAGAAGAGCTCAAAGGGTATTTACTGGAATTGCTACGTATAGGATCCAAGAGAATTGACAGGTACTTTTCCAGTCTGGCCTGACTAGATGGNGTGGAGAGGTGGATGAGAGAGAGACAGACTGGCCTAGAGTTAAAATTTCCTTTTCTCAGATTTAGAGTAAGTATGATGCATTGCTCTTCCTCGGGTGATAGTTGAGGCTTGAGAAGGGTCTGCTCCTTCCCTGACCTTGCGGTGTCAGTCTGAGAGGTATCTCAATTCAGGGCAGTTATTGGCCACAGCCTGCTGTAATCCAGAAGAGCTCAAAGGGTATTTACTGGAATTGCTACGTATAGGATCCAAGAGAATTGACAGGTACTTTTCCAGTCTGGCCTGACTAGATGGTAGTTATGCAACCCCAGAGCTTTCAAGATCTTGAGACCCTGATATCCCCGCTCTGTGGCCATAATCCATATAGTGTCAGGAGTGTTCTATTATAGTTATTATCTTCAAGCAGTAGGAGACATGAGGACTAGGCACACTATTGTGTTCTTGGTCTGTTCCTCTCTACCTTTTCTTCCTTTCATGTTAGACCTTTATGTTATGTTTGGCTCCATTGTGTTATTCTGTGGCCAGGTTGGGAAGGACATCACATCAAGTAATGGGTGGCCTGAACCAGCGGGGAAAAGGCATTGCACGACCACAAATATGCCATTGGGAAAGAATATGATATCCTTTAAACATATCCCTGTAAGACTCTAGTCATGCCTCCATCTATTTGTCATTGACATTGTCAAAGTGATAATAGAAGACCCAAAAACCAAAACAAAAATGCTAGTAAGATGTATTGCAGGACATATGAAAAACAGAACAATTTTAATTTGGGAAAAAATTTTTTAACACGACAGCTGGTCTTTGGAACTGTTTTCCAGGGATCGGCTCACTGTTCTTTGGATTTTCATGTCATGATTAAATGGCTGATGGATTAACTTCAGCTCAATGGCAGAGCTGAAGTTTCTATCTAGTGTTCACCGTCTTTCCTCAGACTCATGATTTTAGAGAATCCTTTAAACCTGATGATTTTGTGATGATATTAATTCTGAAAGGCAGAACTATATGAGTAGCTCTTGAGGCACTATAAACTATGCTCATGAGATGAATCCTAAATCTAAGTAGGAAATAAAGTTCAAAAAACCCATCTTTAGTCTAGTGCTTACTGAATTATTTGGATCAATCTTTCCTGAATGCAACAACATATGTCTTTTGTTCCCCATGCATTTTTACCACTTTCATCACTTTTCTTACCCCCTTCTACTACCTGGAGTGAAAGTCAGTGCGATCTAACAGTGCAGACACTTGCACCTGAGCAAAGGTCATCAGAGCCAGTCATCCAGGTGAAGTGTGCAGTAAGGATGTACAGTGAATGGCCTGCTGTGATCCTGCCTTCATCTGTGAATGCCCTCCTGTGATGAACTTACATCACAAATCAAATAGGTTCTCTGAAATAATCCTTACCACTTTTATCTTTCTGTTTCTGCTTCCATGTTGTGGTGCTCACACCGCAGATTTGTGTGCATATTACACAAAAAAACCCCCCTGGTCAGTAATCTGTTTTTCCCACTGAAGCTATCCTCATTATATTCAAATGCCTCTTAACTGGCCACAAATCTGTTCTAAAACTGAATTTTATCTATTTCTTTAATAAGTGAAGCATTTGTAATGATTTACATAGAACATTTTTCTTAATCTTTTATCACATTCCTCTTAGCAAGTAATTTTCTGGGGCCACTTCTCAGCCATAGAAAGAAACTATCTCATGTTGCATGGTGGGTTATTAAAAGCATTACTTTTGTTAGACACTGTTATATTGCTGTCCTAAAGGCTCCTCTTCAGCACATCTTCTGGATGCTAGATGCTCATTTTATGTACAATATCTGTCTTTCATGCAGCAAAAATGTGTTTTAGGACTTAATTTTGTACTGACTGGTGCTACTGCCACATTATCTCTGATTTGGTTACCTATCTCTTTTTCAAAAGTCTTTTGAAAACTTCTCAGGCTAAAGCACCAAATTGTTACAGATAATCAAACTTCCAGTTTTGTTGACCTAAAAGTTCACAGTGGAATTTTCTTCATGTTTTCCAGATTAGGTTAAATAAAGACAAAAGTATGACACTGTACTGCCCGTTTCTCATCCTGCCCAACCTGACTGTTTCCTGTAACCCTAGGGGCTCAAGCGATAACCACCAGTGGTGGTCATGATGGATGTATCTAACATAAAGTGAATTTTCAGGAGTCAGGTAACAACACTATAACCAAGGGCTAAATTATACTAATGCGCCCAGTTAACTACAGTGCTGGCCTATACCTGACTCAAGCTAATTTTGGAAGAAATTAGCTTCTACAGTCAATATGTAAATATGAATAAAAGTCAATCATTTTTCCCCTCTAAATAGTGAACAGCCCAAGGTCCATTTGAGTTCTCTTGCACAGCAGTGTAACATGCATCAGGATATCCCCTTTAGTAAAGAGAGATTAATCAAGGTTACTTCTCAAAGTTGAGAGATTCCTTGCAACAACAGATCCTCAGTAAGTGACTAATAGCATACTAAACTTTGATATCTTAACTAAGTGTTATAAAAGAATGATTACACATATGTAATCCTTTAGACATAAACCATTGATCAACTCGGGGACTAGGATTGGATCCAGTCACACCTAAATTCCTCTCTGAGGAGTCCAGAAAGCAAGGGTGTCCTTTCTGAACCTCATGATTCAACAGGAAGGTCTCCCTGATGAGTCTGTCTAACCCTGTCCTCTATGCAGTAAAAAAATTACACGTACCTTGCCGTTGAATCTTGTTAAACCAGTGTCGCGTTTACCATTGATTTTGTTAACTCAGTGTTTTCTATCAATGAAGTACACTGTTGCTTCTCTCTTCTTAGTGAAGTGCCCCACTCTTTTGAGAGAATGGTTTGACAATAATATGTAGAGAAAAGCACTGTGAATCAGATCCTGTACAATTTTCCATTCAGACCTTTAATCTTGAATTGCACTGTGCTTTTATCCCTTTATCCTGGCGGTGGCCTTGTCTTAAGGAGATATTTACAATCACGCTAAAATTGAGCTGAGATATCTATGCCTATTTATGATTGCACAAACAACACTCCACATTTTAAATTTAGCCTCCCTAGATACTAGTAGGCTGCAAAAGTAAGTTCCCTCCTGAAAGGCACTAGTCTGACCAGCTGATGGTTATATCATTTTACCCAGATTAACTTTTTTGGGTGAAATCATCGGAAAATTTAGATGTCAAGCAAAAGGAATAAATTGAAAGATAAGCAGCCCAGAGTTTATGAGTTAATTTTTTTCCCAAAAATCTTTAAAAGAAATATGTCACTGCTGTCAAAGTAAAGAGCTATAAACAACAATCAGGGAAATTAATAGGCTAAAAGTAATTCTGGAATGAAATACAAGAAAATATCTTTTCATATGTTGTTATTGACAAATCCGTTGATGACAGTACTACAGTCCATCCTCTGAAGTCAATGATAATATGCTGTTATAGAAACCACAGAGATTATTGGCAATAATATTTTATCTGTAGGTAGATATGCTGTGCTGAAGAAGCCTACTGATAATAAAGGTTTATGCCTTACGGAAGGGAACATTTTCTACTAGCAATATTATACATTTTTGAAAAGGTCATTAGTGTAAGAGATGATGTAACAGAACATGATATTCTCATTTTATAAGAAGTAATAAAATATCTATTATCTATATTCAGAGGACAACATTTTGCAACCAGACAGTTTTCCAGACAAGGCAACTCTATCATTATGATCATCTACTAGGAGTGAATCCTTCAGCTTCCTGGCTTTCCAAGTTTCACCATATTTTCCTTCTTTGACTCCTCTGTGCATTCTTGCTAGTCATCTCTGTAAAGCTCGGATGCTGGATTCAGCTTCCACAGACTGGAAAGAGCTTGTAGGAAGAAGAAGAGAAATCTTCTCAAGATATAAAGCAGATAAATCAAGGACCCAGAAGGAAGAACTCAACTGACCAACAAATGAAGCCATGTTTTCAGACCAAGGTATTCAGTGGCAAAGTGACACCCACCAAAGGCAAAAATGGCAAATAAAATAGATATATTTTAGGAGGGGAAGAGTGAAAGAGGAAGAATGAGGGGAAGAAATCCATATAATTTGTATTCAATTAACCTCACCTCAATAGAATGCAAAGCATTAGGACATATTGAGAAGAATCTTCCATAAGAAAATTAAAGTGTTTTCACAGAAAATCAGTCTCTATCTGAATTTCAGTAATCTTTTGATATAAAATAATAGAATCAAGACCAATTCAGGTTGGAAAAGATCTTCAAGTATGAGTTCAACCATAAACTAACCAAGTCCACCACTAAACTATGTCCTTAAGTGCCATATCTACAGATCTTTTAAGCACCTCCAGGGATGGTGACTCAACCAGTACCCTGGGCAACATGTTCCAATGCCTGACAACACTTTCTGTGAAGAATTTTTTCCTAATATAAAGTCTAACCTTCCCCTAGTGCAACTTGAGGCTGCCTACTTTTGTCGTATCACCTGTTACCTAGGAAAACAGAATGACACCCACCTCTCTGCAATCTCGTTTCAGGTAGGTAGGTAGAGATAAGGTCTTCCCTCAGCCTCTTTTTCTCCGGACTAAACAACTCCAGTTCCCTCAGCTGCTCCTCATAAGATATGTGCTATAGACTCTTTAACAGTTTCGTTGCTCTTCTTTGGATGTGTTCCAGCATCTAAATGTCTTTCTTTTAGTGAGGGGCCCAAAACTGAACACAATATTCAATGTGAAGCCTCACCAGAGCCAAATACAAGGGGACAATCACTTCCCTAGGCCTGCTGGCCACGCTATTGCTGGAATAAGGCAGGATACTATTTGCCTTCTTGGCCGGCTGGGCACATAGCTGGCTCACATTCAGCTGGCTGCTGACCACCCCTAAGTCCTTTTCATCTGGGCAGCTTTCCAGCCACTCTTCCCCAAGCCTGTGCCACTGCATGGGGTGTTGTGACCCAAGTGCAGGACCCAGCACTCAGTCATGTTAAATTTCATTCCATTGATTCTGGTCCATTTTTCCATCCTGTCCAGATCCCACTGTAGAGCCTTCCTACCCTCAAGCAGATCAATGGTCCCACCCAACTTGGTGTTGTATGCAAATTTACTGAGGGTGCATTCAGTCCTCTCATCCAGATCGTTGGTAAAGATTTGAAACAGAACTGGCCCCAGTACTGACCCCTGAGAAACGCCACTTGTGACTGGCCACCAACTGGATTTAAGTCCATTCACCACAACTCTCTGAGCCTGGCGATCCTGCCAGTATTTTACCAGTTACCCAGTGAAGAGTATATCTGTCCAAACCATGAGCAGCCACTTTCTCCAGGAGAATGTTGTTGGAAACAACGTCAAAATATTTACTGAAGTCTAGCTAGACAACATTCACAGCTTTTCCCTCATCCACTAAACATGAAGTCACATAGGAATTGTTAGTTAAACTGGAGGGAACAGTGGTGAGAACTCAGTAAAGACTACAGAGTCTTGCTGTGAAGTAGGGCAAATTATCATGCATCAGGCCCTGAGCTGATTTGGTTTGGCTGTTTCTTGTACCTGAGCTAACTCACAGCTAGTATTTGTACACTTGCCTCCAGGATGCACTCAGTTAAAAATGCTCTGAAACATGGTTGCCTTCTTGGTATAGTAAAGCAAAAACTAAAAGCAAACACATAAATATGCCAAGGTAGTAATGGCCTATAGGGAAAGTAACTATTTCATCTGAAAGAAAACACTGGCAAAGAACAACTGAGTGAACTGGAGATAGCTATGTATAAACTGGACAGTAGATATTCTAATTGTGAGCCAAGTTACTTCCTAGTCAAATCGGCCCATGTCAAATTACTACTTAATCACAGGAGAGGAGAGAGGGGATCCTATTACTTTTATCTGCTACTATATATGCCATAGTTTGTCACACCACCAAGACACAGTCTTTCATTCATGCCACACTCTTTCACTACAGCATTTTATTGCAAGGTCCATTACAGTAACATCAACATAGAATCATAGCATCATAGAATAGCTTGAATTGGAAGGGACCTTTACATGTCATCCACTCCAACCCTCCGGCAATGTGCAGTGACATCTTCACCTACATAAAGTTACTCAACTCGCGTTGAACCTGACCTTGAATGTTTGCAGGGATGGGGCATGTACCAACGCTCCGATCAACCTGTTCTAGTGTTTCACCACTCTCATAGTGAAAAGAAATTTCTTCTTCATATTTAGAATAACATGCTGTTATTCTTTCAATACGACCTTTTGTTTTGTGTATGCATACCATGCCAGTACATTAGCTAGACTTATGCGTACTCAGTCCACTACGCCCGAAGCATATGGTAGAATATTATTGCCCTGCAAGTGACCATCTGTGAATTATGAAAACAAGAATAATTCTGTCTTCTGCTCCATGTGCTACAAGAAACTCCTACTGACTTCTAGTTAACTGATAGCAGTGGGAGTGTCACATAGCAAGCAAACACTTATAAACAAAGAATAGCTTTCTGCCTAGCAAGCAACACAAGGATGTATTTTTAAATTAAAATTTCAGCCACATCAGAATTTGTTTAGTGCATCACAAGCAACCATGAGAACTATGCTTCCTGTAAAAAAAATATCAAGATGAAAACTTACCCAGATCCTCCAGGAAATTTCATTTTTTAGTGGACCACAGCACTAAGAATTGGTAAAGAAAGATGGGATAGCTCAGAGCTTTCTTTTTGCAAATTAGGCATCAGGGCTTATCTAAGGTACTTTGCTTTGAGTGTGAGTTTGAGTTTGTACAAGACCAGATTTCTCCTTAAGCTGTGCAATAATTCCTGATTTAGATCAAACTGCTTTTATTAAAAAAAAAAGAGGTTTTGTTATGATTCAGCATGTTTTAAACCTACAATAGGCAAAATACACATGAAAACTTAAAAATGGTGAAATAACAAAAACTTTTAAATCCTTTGAAAATTAAGGAAAAAAAGATATCTTTTCCCTGACTGTCATTAAAGTACGGCACTGAAGTATTTTAAAATTAGCTGTGGTATTTTTCATTTGAGTGCTCTTCCTGCTTAACTACTAAGAGTACATACGACGCAAATTAGGAGGAACCGTCTTTTTTCAGAATGATCTTCCACCTATCCCACTTTTTAAAGCAGTCTTTCTGATTAGCTGTCTCTTCCTTTTCAAACCCATAATCAAAGCTCTTTGCAATTTTTTTTTTCTATTAAATTAATAGTTATGCTATAAAATAGGGTTTCACTAGTTCGTATCAAAAGTCTATGTTGCTGTTTTGTGTCTCCAACAGTTGCTCTTAAATGGATGCCATGAATTTAGCATCAATGTTATTTTTACCTAAGATTCTTACAACCTCCCCAATGTTTTAATACAATTAACTTTTTAGACTATTTACTTTTTCCATTCAGAAACTCTCATAGCTCTCCCTTTTAACTACCTGCTTTGTCCTCATTTGCAATCATAAGGGATCCACAACATCCTACAGGAAGGAAACCACCGATCTGCCATCTATTCTGTATTACACCACCTCCTTATGTTTCTTTCAAATTCAGCTTTTTTTGAGAGATACTACTTCTTGTGTTGGCAGAGACTAGGAGTGATTTTCACTCTGTGCATCAGTTTCATTTATCTCTGCTGAATTTATCTATACCTTTTTTCCCCCCACTTAATTTGTGAACCTGAATCATGTTTCTCAGTTTCAGGATGAGGAATCCCAACTTATTGGCTTGATTTTGTGTGGAAACTGTGCAGTGCCTCTAACCGCCCTTATTGCCCTTCTCTGAAATTTTCCCATATGTTCCCATACTGCTTGAGACAGTGATGAATCTCAAACTTATTCATCAGTACTTTTGTATTTCCTATGCTTTTTCATTATAATTCCTTACATTCCTTTTGTTCTTTGCTGCCAACTACTGAACTGGTATTTTCCTGGAGTTATCATAACCCTGAGCCCTTTATCCTGAAATGTAAGGACACATCAGACACCATAATTTTAAATATGATGGTAGGAATGCTTTTCACTCCATAAATCAATTTCCTCTATCTACATGGATTTTATCACTCTGTCCTGAGTCCTGTGATTTTTCATTCTCCCTTTGATTGTAACATCAGCATTTTTCATCTCTTTACTGCTCATTTTTTTATGTCCTGTGAGTTGATAATGAAGCAACCGTGGAAAAGGTTGAGGTAGAACATGCAAATGTTAGCAACTATTTTCACTATTTATACCATAACTTCTTTTCTAGTTGTTTCCATTTCAGAAAAAAAAAAAAAAAAGAACTCTTTTGCTCCTTTCCAGAAAAAGGTTTTAGTTGGAAATTTCCCTGTTCCTTCCTCCATGAACACTGCAAAAAAAATCCAGTCAGCATTTCTGTAGAGATCTTGCCCTTGCTGGATGACCTCAAGAATGGCCTTACTGGGTGCTTCTGAGGTGCTATGGTCATGGGGTGCCTTAAGACTCTCTGAAGTGCATCTTGTCCATGATATTTGCGTTTCTTGTTCCCTTATTTCTCTTGGTGCATTATGGGCAATGCTGTGGTCCTGCCTATCAGGCAGTAAAACAGACTCAGTACAGTATTCCTTCTCTTTCGGTTTGTAGTCTTAATGTGTTGATGCCACGTTGCTTGGTAATGTGGTTTCTTATTTAATTTGTTTTGATGCTAAGATTTATAACATATTTTACTGGTCAATTGCTGGTATGACTTCTGTTATGTATCTTATATCTTTCACACTGTGATGTTGTTCTGATGTGTTGACTGCCTTCCTTCCACCAAACTTCTGAGGCTCCTCCTACGCCAACATCTTCACATAAGGCCAGGTCTTCCCATTCCCCCCAACATTCCCCCCAACTGATTCAATGTCAGTGTAGAATCAATTGTACTAATGTTTTGGGTTTCTTCATGGAATTTTATGTAAATGACAATCCATTTTTTTTTCTATTTGTAATTCAGGTATTTCTATCAGTCATCAATTTCGACTCTAGAGAATTTCATTATAGTTACAATAGCCACGGAAAAAACCCATGGTTTGTTTTGAATTTTCATAATTTCTAGCACTTACAAATATTTAAAACTCTTGGCGTTTTTGCAGATTGAATAAGTGATTAGTTTTACAGTTTGTTAATAGTAATAGGGATGCCTTTGCAGAAAATAAAGAATAGAGAAAAAAAAAATAAAAAAAAAGTCCACATTTATTGCTTATAGCATTTTTTCCATAGTTTTCCACTTATTTTTTGTCATGTGTGTTGCAAAACTAATTATTAAAATGGAATTCTACTCTAACCTTAAGTTTGTGCAAGAGTTATATCATGTGTATGTATCCCTCACAGTTCTACCTTATCAATGCTGAAGCACCTTCCATGTCTCATCTCTCTCCAACACATGACAGAAACAAGTAGGCATCATTTTTCTTCTCATAGCCATGTCATATCAGGCAGTTCAAGCCATTACTTCATATAGCAGCAGTTTCCACGGCCATCTGTCTGCATCACTGCCCAGGTAACACTACTTGCAGACAGGGGGACCAAAAGGCTGAAACCACCTAATCTATCAAGTCAGATGCAGAGGTAGGAGTATAAGGACACTGCCAGGGTGTAAGAGTTGGAAATCCTTTAGGCTTCCCCCTTCCTTCATGTTGTAATAAGAAGAACTAGTAAGCTTCTAGGGGACAAAATACTTTGATTTCATCTACTTGTGTCAAGAGAAGATTGTCCAAAGTTATAAAAAGTACTGGACTGGATTAACTTTAAAGAATAACAAACACTATGGATTTGGACAATGTCCCTTATAATAAGTCATAGTTGTTGATATAGAATACAGATTTTTACCTATGACAATAGATTTCTAATATATAAAGAACATTTGACTAGAAAACACTCGACTAGAAAACACTCAAGTAATCCATTTTACTTTCACTGATTTTCTACCTGCAAATGTTTTCGTTGCTTCACGTAAGAGGGGAGAATGTAACACACTATTCTGCTGTGTACTTGACAGTGAACATTTTTTTTTTGTCCTAGGAAACATTTTTAAAGCAACTCTCTAGTCTGCTAAAACCTATGTGTTGTGCTACACAAATAAATGAGAATAGCACACACACCAACACCAATATGAGACACTTCTAGGCATTGCATCATGCTCGTATTGGAAATCTTTTCACAGGAAGAGTCACTAATTTACACAGAGAAGATTTTCTGAGGGAGAAAAGAATTCAAATCTCTGTTTTATAGGAGTAAAACATATTGCATAAATCACTCAGAATTCTGT
Source organism: Nycticryphes semicollaris (assembly GCA_013400055.1). Taxonomy (NCBI): domain Eukaryota; kingdom Metazoa; phylum Chordata; class Aves; order Charadriiformes; family Rostratulidae; genus Nycticryphes; species Nycticryphes semicollaris. The sequence goes on along the minus strand of VXBJ01001858.1, from coordinate 380,451 downwards.
GGAATCTTGCCTACTTGCAGCTCTACTTAGAAGATAAAAGGACCATGTCTATTTAATTTTTTTTCCTTAATTTAAGTAAAAAGAGTCCACTTGGAGTATATGCAACTTTTTCTACTTCCTTTTTAACTAAAAAATACGGTATTGTCACAGTATACCAGGTATTTATTGAGATATATTACATATAGAAAATATATATAGAACTAATGCATATATAAGCAATTGTAAATTATGTGAACCTTCAACAAAAGCACAGAAAGTGCAGCAAAGTTTCCATTAGAAAATATTTCTGACCACAGTAGTAATGAACACCCAAAAGACCAAAAAGTAGACATAAGCACTTACAGCATACTTCGTGGCTTTGCTTATCCAAGTAATTAATGTCACATTTTGCTTCATGTTAGCCTTGTAGTCCCCAGCATGGAAATGTCCAAGAGAAAGCAGAGTAAATGAGTAGTCTTCTGTGTATTGAGGCTGAAGGGCATCTATGCTTACTTTTTTGTTCACTGATTTCTAGGTCAGGGACTTGCAGACTTTGGATGCTGGGTCTCTCATGAGGAATTCAGCGATGTAGTACCCCTAAGAAAAGTGAATCTAATGTTCCTCAGCTGCTAGAGATTGCTGCCTTTGGCTCTGTGGTCCAGAGCTGCCACTGCTTCATGGCCTCCCCTTTGCCTCAGCTTCCCAATGAATGATGCTCCCTCTCCATCAAATTTATGAAGTCTTATGGATTTTTCCATAGTAAATTGATTTTGAATGCTGTGGGTCTATATACTTGAGTACCAAAATATATTTCAGTTTCAGCTAAGAACTGTTTAGAGAACTCCATTTAAACTTATTTTTTGTTGGTTTTTTTTTGTTTAGTTGGGTTTTTGTTTTGTTTGTTTGTTTGTAAATGTTCATTTTATAGGTAAAACTTTTGAGTAAATGTAATGCTTTCTGATACACAGCATAGATAGCATTTTCATTTTCATTGCAGCAGCAGTTGTTGAATTCCTGCAGTGGAGCTATTACATGTGATACAAGTGCAAAATACAACAATTCACACTGGGGACTCAAAATAGACCATCTACTCAGAGTTTGCCAAGACTACTTCGCTTGCGTTCCTTTTTTAGTACTGAAAGTAAATGGGTTTGGGAAACTTTGCCCACAAATGCTCAGATGAAGTCATAATGGGATTGACGGAGAAATAACAATATGCTTCTCGTTAAATGCAGTCTTGATTTTTAAGTAATGGAGATTGAGTATTAAATATGATTCCTGGACTTGTTTGTTCATAACTCCAATGTTGACTGCTGAATACCAGGGTTTAAATACAACAGGATCCTAAACTTTCAAGAATGTAGACACCATATCTAATGTGCCAGCCTTTGCTTTGATACACTACCACAACTCAGTAGCCTGGTTGTGACTGGCCACTGCACGTGGTTGTTTGTGACACTCCATGCTACATGCAAGAACACACACCCATCTTTCACTTAAATTAGCTGGGTAACCAACGGAGAAGCTCCTGCAGGGGAGCTGATGGAAGGCACGTTGTCACCTTGGTGACTTGCTTGTCTCCTCAAAAGCAGCCCATGCACCTGATATGTACAGACTAATATGTGGGCTACATTCAGTACATGCAGTTCAGTACTGCATCTTTTATCTGAAAACACACTTTAGTTTCACAATTTTATTTTCAGAAATTCTGTCTTGGTCTATGAAGCAGATGAATGACTGAGAGAAAATAAAGGTAGAAGACAAGAAAATCAAGAGACTGAAAAAAAAATCTATGCAAGCCCAAGAGGTCTAGAGCTGTAATGGGCTAAACAAAGATGAGAAAAAAAGACAGATTAAGCTAAAGCTACAGAGTCCTGGCTTTACTGGGGACGTGGCAAGCTAGTGTCCTCTAATCTTTATTTCTGTGAATGACTCATGCATTCTAGGGCAAAGGAACTCTAATGAAATATTAATTCTGTTGTGCAAACACAAGTGTCTAGAACCTCCTACGAAGAGCTTCCTAGTCTTCTTCATGGGCCTCGGAGATTTTATATATGATATATGGAAGATTTGGATCCTTCTAGAGAGGCAGCCAGAGGTTAGGCAGTATACCCTGGTGATACTTAAAAGTTTTTACATGCCATTAATACAACTCCTCATATTAAAACATCTGGCAGATGTGATACAGGACCCAGAGGTGATACAGGACCTCAGTCTCTGAGGTTTTAAAGGAGTGACTGAAGCCTGAGTGAGGACATCTCAAATGCACTAGACTCGTATGAACTGAGCCCTACATCCCTTTGATTATCATGGGAGTTTCTACACACAGCTTACATATCTACTAGAGTATATCTACATGGAAATAGAGGTGTCATCCTCAAACTGACCTCCACCCTAAATGATCGAACTGGAGTTGCACAATATGACTTCCGGAGGTACTTTCCAGCTGTTGCAGATGGAGTGATGTGTTTCACTTGTAGAGAGAAACAATGTACTTTTATTGATACAAACCAGATTTAACAAACTTTGATAGTAAATGCAATAGTGCTTTTACAAGACAGCAAGATTGTTTACAGCCCAGACGACGGGGTCAGGCAGATGCATTAGGTAGACCTTCGTGTTGAATCATGAGGTTCAGAAAGGACCTTTCTAAACTCCTTCTTAGAGAGGAGTCCACCTGTTGGGAACAACATGAGTACTAATTAGGCACCTTTTCTTATGAAAAGCCCTCCCATGACAACAATTTTTTTACAACACGACTGCCTAAAAAGAACATAGCTCCTGAGTCATCATGTACTGTCACTAGCTTTCAGAAGCTTCATATTATATAAACAGACTAAATGTTAATGCCAGAAGGTAGTATGAATACAATTTGCCATGTTGGTACATAGACAGCAGAGTCAGTGGTGTTTAGTTGTTTATTAAGTCAACTACAACACATTCAAATGCATTATTGGTAGATCAATCGTACTATATTAGGTGCTACTACGTACAAGATATCTATCTATGTTATGAGCTTAAAAATCACACTAGACAAAATAATGGGTAGAATACCCCCTGATATGACCATAATAGTTACTGTATGCTGGAGAGAGACTACTGGTTAATGGCAACCAATTTATGAAGTGCAGGAAAAACGGAGAAGTTTTTTATTTTCAAATTGAAAGCAGATTTCATTCAAGAACAAAGCAGAAAGGCTGACTGAAGATAAAGTGGAATAATAGTTTAAATTGAAGAAGGAGACCCACTACAGTTTTCAGATTTCAAACTTTTTTAGGTTTTAAACAATACATTTTTTTCCTTAGACCTTCTCTGAAATCAGTCTCACTAGCAGCTCAGGATTTCCAGTGTTCTCTCTACCAGATAGGCAATCTTTTTATCTATTATTCCTCTATTCATTGGTCTCTGTGACCCTTCAAAGGCCAAGGTCTTACTTTACTGGGAATCATTTTGATCTCAGTGTGGTATCATCAGAACCTGTGACTTCACTAAAATCCTAGTAGCAGAAAACTGGTTTAAGAAGAGAACTAGGATATCTATCAATTAAAATTTGGAAACCTAGGCTTGGGAAATGAAGCCTGGAATTTTGCTGTAATAGTTCAGTCAAGGACTGCTGTAAGCTCTACATTTATCTGTAGCTGTCACATTGTAGGAATTTGCTAATTTGCAGAGTCAAGGATATGGTGGGAGAGGCTTTATCTGTTGTAAAACTCTGATTTATTGATGAAATCAGCATGTTTTCCTCGTGTATCAGGATGGCACTTGGCAGTGGATGTGGAATAAAAATGACTTTTTACCTAAAGGCATTTTGGCAACTCTAGAACTTTTGTTCTCTGGTAGAGAAGATCCTAACAATTTCTTTGCTAGTGTGGAGACCTACGAGAAAGCAAGATCTACAATTGCTCCCTGTGGTAAATAACTGTTGTTCTGGCTTTCGATCCTTCACTGCAGGCCTTTAGACTGTTTTGAAGCATTGGGAGGTTCTGTAGTCTGTGAGGCACAGAGGCATGCATATTGTTTGTCCAGACCTAAGTATCTCTTCCATCATTGCTTCCAGTCACAAGACTTACTGAACAATATTGATTCATCCAATCTTATATACTAATTGTTAGCAATCATCTTATTTATATATCCCTATGTCCTGCAGCCCAGCTTGAAATAGTATATTTTGGTGGCCCTGATCTAGCAGTCAAGCTTTAACTGCCACGATCCTTCATATTTTTTAACACATGCCTGAAAGGCAAGTTCTGCTTCTACCGGAGAGTTTGAATATTATTCCAACAGCAGCATGCGCCTGCTTTAAAGAACCTGACAAAGCCATTCATCAAAACTTAAAAAAGAAACAGATAATACCTGGGTGAATGCAGCCTCCCTGTGCTATATTATGAAATTCAGTGATTTCCCTCTGGTCATAAAGAGAGGTATAATTTTTACTCAAAATAACCTTCATAGCTGTATTAATCTTACCTAAAGCTGAACTGCAAGTAACTGCCATTGTTACAACCACACTGCCACAAATGAGCCATCACAACCTTTTTCTATATCCTGACTGGCTCCTTCTTTAGGACTGATGCTGTCTGATGGTCTCTTTGGCCTCACCTTCCAAGCCAGTCATTCCACCTATATATGTTTCTTTCTACCTATGCTATGAGCAGTGGGGAATGTTCTCCCTCCAGGACAAGGAAGAGAAAAATTAAGATGAGATGCAAGGATCTCTTGAAGAAAAAGTTTAAATGTGACTTTCCCAGTTTGTGGTGTATTTCAGAGGGCCGTGAAAGATTATACCACTTTAAGTCTCATAACAAATCACATGTGATTTCAGAGGTTGTGTACCATGATATTACATGCTCATTGCCTAATTACAATGTATTAGTCAATGTAAACTCAGCAGTTTTGCTGATGGATTTTTTTCAATAGCTGACTTCTTTTTCTCATTACAATGCTTTTAGTTTAAATAAATTACCTTGTCCTTCTGGTAAAACCACTACCCTGGCAATCACCTCTGATGCAGGTGCTAGGAGCGTACCTCTCTCCCTGCCCCGAAATCTGATCTGTGCAGTATGCACTGCATGCAGAGAAACTTTTGGACAGGTCTTTATTTTTGAAACTATCTTATTTAGCCCAATCTCCAGACCTGCAAGCATGATAGATAAGTTGATGATATAGTACATGACTTATCAATAACAACCATCAAAGACAATTGAAAGTGGGAGGACTGATCTCAGGAAAAATGGGCTAGCCAGGCTGCAGAAGGCATGTGCAACAGGTCTCACAATGCGGCATGTTAATTTTGTGGCTGAGCATAATGCTTCTGGAAAAAAAGGCTTTGTTATCTGGTACCACTGGCAGACTTCTGGGTACTCATTTCTCTAATCTTCATGAGAACATACTGTGCAAGTCTTTATTCACACTTAGAATCCATGAGAGCATATACAGTTTGAACTATTAATTAAATGCCCATGTCATTGTGGAAGGCTCAATGTTGGCCCTATCCCAGTCTGTGCAAAGGGATGATTGGCTCCTTCCTCAACAGCCAGCTTCTGTTGGCTCCCCTTTGGCTTCCTTGCCCATATTTTCAGGGAAGACAAGTGAAGGATATACCATTTCCATAGCATTGATGACAAAAAGTTTATTCATATCTGGATCATTCAACACTGCCACTTTCACAGTCAAGATTTAGTGCTATTGCTGCACAGCTAACTGGCTGGCATTTTAGTAAAGGAGATAGCTTGATAGTCATCTTTCACAAAGCTACCAGAATGCAATTGACCTCTCAAAAAATAAGACAGAAACCCCAAAACCCAACTTCAGCTGCAGAACATGACTGGTGAGTAGCTTCATCTGAGCCTAAATGGTCTTGCATTCACTTGGATTTCATAGCATAAACATGATCCTAAATAATTCATATTGTCAAAATTTAGTTGACTAGATGCTCTAAACTATTATGTATCCAATTGGATTTGGTTTTAATCCCATTACTGTACAGACTAGAAAGCTGCAATTAGAAAAGACTAAAATAAGAAAACCAAAGTGGGTCTATCTTTAACTACAAGCATCAACATTATACTTCAGAAATCCCAGAAAATAGAAAAATTCTCTACAAAGAGAAGTTTTGTCTACTGTGTCCTTAACCAGGGTGGCTTCTTTAATTCTTTCTGGCTTCTTACAGGATGATGTTTCTGACTGCCTCCTTTAGCTCTGTTTTCCAGGCAGAACTCACTAGCTGGGTATGCCTGTCTTGGACAGCAGCCAGAGCTCATGGGTCACTAGGAGGGTATCTGCTACTCACATGAGGTCTTCAAGGTCCCAACTCAATCCTACTGAATATTAGAATCTGAGTAATAAATTACTGACAACTTACTTTCACAAAATCACTCGGTTTTGCATGAGACAAGATTAAGCAAGCTAAGGAAGGAGATACATATTGTACAAAATGATCAGTTAAGTGCATATACTCTGCATAAACAGGGTGTCATTACTGGGCTATATTTCACAGAGCAGATATAATAAATAAGAGGTAGTGAATAAATACCAATGCTGTGCATATAGCATACTAGCAAGTAACAAGCTTTAGCTGTAATAAAGTCCCCAGTACTGTCATCCATAATGATTAGAACTTGCTGCTTGCACTAAAAGATAAGTCAGAGTATACTTAAAAATATTCCACTAAAAATGGAATCTATTGATTTGACATGGTTTAAAATAGCATTATCACTGACAGTGGCTCTTCATCATTGGGGTCGATTTTTATTCATGGTTTATTTGACATGGTTTTGGGTCAATTTCCTATTGGTTGAGGTATTTAAAATGGGTTACCATCATTAGAAAACCTGATGCATTGGTTCCGTGATTTCATAATGAGCATGTCATTAACCTCCCATTATCTGGAAGGTTATCTCTGGATCACTTTGGTGCACTTAAAAGAGGAGAAGACCATCAGCAGTAAAATACAAGACATGTCTCCATAGAAATGATATGGCAGAGAAAGTGGCACTACTTATGGACCTTGCAGTAAATATAACTCTTACACTTTTGTCTGTGTGGAAAATAAAAGACAGATTATGTCAGATAAATGTTAATTAATCTCAAAGAATTTATGGATGAGGTACACAAAACCACTTGTATTCCTTTGTTTTTCCCCAGCACAAATCAGTGACAAACCTGGCTAACTTGTCATTTAAACTGGGCTTATGAGTGCTTGCATGAATGCAGAGGCAGGAAACCGACAGGCTGTACTGATGAATGTGCACTGAAAGCTTTGCAGAGGTTTATTCTTTTCACTTACACCAAGATTTCTTCATTATTTTAACCCTACTAACTTTGGTAGAATTACTCCTTATTGATATAAATCAAGAAGAGAACTAGGTGTCTGACAGGGAGAAGGATGATTGTGAGGAATGGGCAGGCATGGACATGCATCTGACTACTTGGCTGCTCATGTGAAGGGGAAGAGGAAAGGAGGAGAGACGACAAAAGCAGAGAAGCAGACTTAAGAGCTAGAAAAGAGCTTGGTTTGAACAGGTGCTCAGATCCTGGGTTTGCAGTAATGTCCACTACTTAAGGGTCAATTACAACACTAACCAACCCCCAAACCCACATTATCATACCACTTAATAGCACAGTGTCCTTGTTAACAACAAAGCAGCTAGTCACTGAACTGTGGCTATCTAGGAGAGTTTTTAGATGGTTATCATTTTCATGGTGGGTGCCAACTGCTGTAAATGCCTCTGGTGTTGAACCATGATCTCTGCATCTTGTACTGGATGATCTGTGCTGGATCCCTCTCTCAGCACAGCCGCTCTTCATGATCAGAAGTGCAAAGCAGACTGAACTAAGTCACTTTTGCTTTTACCCCTCTGTAGACTGCTACGAACACAGTCAAAACAGGGGCGCCAAAGAGCACAAAACAGTGCAAAATAACCCCTGAAAGATTAGTGACGCACCAAGAACCCAAAGATATGTTTCCAGAAATTGGAGTTGCTGACACTAGCAAATTTGAACTGTAACTTGCTTCATGTGAAATTAAGACTCTTTGGTATTCTAATTATACTGCTTTCTCTTGGAGGCAGAATGATTACATGGAACAGGGAGCCATGAAAAGGTAATTTCCAGTAATCCTAGCTCACTGAGAAATGTTGTCCCCACTTCAAATTCTTCTCCTATAAAATGGAGATAGCAGTAATTACTTCCTTCTCTTGTGTGGGCACATGAGCTATGAGATTTTGCTGTATGTTATTCCAAACATAGAAACATATATTGCTATATAAAATAAAAATAAGGCAAAAGTTAATAGAGAAAAAGTATGACATTACTACGTCTAAATTTAAATGCTGTTGTTAAAGTTGTGATTCCCTTTATGGAGATTACTTAAAATAATGGAGGAATCCTGGTTTAACTTAAAGAAGTTAATATAGGAAAGTCCACCTTTATCAGTTAGCCTGTTTAAATACAGAGACTTTTTTTTTCTTATTAAACTCATGCATGTAACTGATTTGTATGCACACTATAATACTTTGCTTTACTACATGGTAGTTGAAACCTGTTAATTCAGTTCCAGTACAACCAAGATGACAGTCCGTATAAAGTTTTCATGGTTTTCTGTGGTATAAGAAAGCCCTGCAATCTGCTTTGAGGTTTATAGTGGGAGTTTTCTATTTTTTTATTTTATTTTTTTTTAAACAACTTCTATCATAGAATCACAGACTGGTTTGAGTTGGAAGGGACCCTGAGATCACCTAGTTTCAAACTCCTGCCATGGGAGTTTGCCAATGACACCAATCTGTTCAGTGCGGTAAATACGGTGGATGGAAGGCATGCAATGCCGAGAGACCTAGACTGGCTTGAGAGGCTTGAGAGTCTTTGAGTAACCAGAACTAGTTACTCAAAGCTCCACCCAGTCTGACCTTGAACATTTCCAATGATGGGGCATCCCCAGCTTCTCTAGGCAACATGTTCCAGTGTCTAATGACCTTCACAGTAAAGAATTTCTTCTTAATATCTGAATTAAATCTACTTTCTTTCAATTTAAAACTTGTCCTATCACTACACTCCCTGTAGACTCCATTTAAGTACTGGAAGGCTGCTATAACATCTTCCCTTGAGCCTTTTCTCCAAGCTGAACAATCCCAGCTCTCTCAGTCTGTCTTCATAAGAGAGGTGCTCCAGCCCTTTGATCATCTTCAGGGCCCTCCTGTGGACTTGTTCTAACAGGTCCACATCCTTCTTATGTTGGGATACCCAGAGTTAGACATAGAACTCCAGGTGGAATCTCACAAGAGTGGAGTAAATGGATAGAATCACCTCCCTCAACCTGCTGGCCATGCTTCTTTTGATGCAGCCCAGGATGCAGTTGGCTTTCTAGGCTGTAAGCACTCATTCATGGGTCACGATGAGCTTCTCATCAGCTCAAGTCTCAAGGACCCCCAAGTTCTTCTCCTTAGGGTTGGTCTCAATCTATTTCCACCCAGATTGTATTTGTGCTTTGGATCACCATGACCTGCATGTAAGACCCTATACTTGGTCTGGTTTAACTTCATGATTTTTGAACAGGCCTGCCTCTCAAGCCAGTCTAGGTCTCTCTGCATTGCATGCCTTCCATCCACTGTATTTACTGCACTGAACAGATTGGTGTCATTGGCAAACT
>VXBJ01001858.1:334673-368883 GCA_013400055.1 Nycticryphes semicollaris | reverse complement strand
ACTCAATCCCACTGTCCATGTCACTGACAAAGATGATAAAGAGCTTCAGTCACAATACTGACCCCTGAGGAGTGCCACTTGTCACAGCACCATCCATTTGGTCATCAAACTATTGACTGCAACTCTTTGAGTGCAAACAGCAAGCCAGTTCCTTTTCCACCAACGGGTCCATCCATCAGATCCACTTCCCTCCAGTTTAGAGACAAGGATGTAATACAGGACAGTGTCAAATGTCTGTGTCCTAAGGAAGAATGACCTGGTGAGAACAGAAGTATTGTGGAAGTCTGGAAACATGACTCAAATCAGTTCTGGTGGCTCAAAAATGGAAGATAGAAAAAACATAATTTATAGATGTGTACCGGTTTGAGGTAAACCAGAATCTATTTTCTGTTCAGTAATTTTATGTCCTAGCTAAACCTCTTCTAATTCTCTGAATTAACAGCATTTTTGTAGAAAACAGTTCATTCTCAGAGTGATAAGACCTACATTTATAGTTAATGCTAAGGAATGGTATGTAGAGAGACTCTTGCTTATGCTTATTGCTCTAACAACAGAGGTAAACTAATTTCATTATTTGTCCTGTTGGAGGGTCAGAAATGGAAAAGCATAGAGCTGTTGGACCCATGGGGAGGAGTAGACAGGACAGGTGACCCAAACCTGACCAACATGGTATTCCATACCATCCACACCTTGCTCAGTATAAAAGCTGAAGGATCAAAAAGTCAACCTTCTTTCTTCAGTGGCCAACATCTGAGAAGGATCCAGTCTGTTCATCTGTCTTTGACCCCAGTCTGTGCATTCCTGATTCCAGATCTGGAATTCAGTTTCCATACATCACTGACTCTAGTCTGGCACTACCTCAGTGCCTGCTGGTGATGTCATCCTGGGAGCTTGATGTGGTTTTGTATATGTTGTATCTATTTAATATTTTCCTTTTTTTTTTTAATATTTCATTAAAGTAGTTTAGCTCCTTCTAAGCTCATAATTCTCATTATCTCTCCTCCTCCTCTCCTTGGAGTAAGAGGTAGAGGAAGAGCATCTGTCATTTGTCATGGGCCAATCTAGCCTAAAACACAACTATATGGTTCATGTGTAGAATCGCGAGCTTGTACCCTCTAACATCTGGACCCCAGTGAAATGAGAGCCAGGAATCTCTTGGGCTCTGGTTTCTTAGAAGAAACCTGAGTATCTGGGTATCAAAGTCATAAGGAATCCAGCATGGAATACAGCATATGTGAAGATTAATCAGCATATCCTTTTTTTTTCTTTTTTTTTTTTTTTTTTCACTCTGATAGCCCATGCAGAGGCCAGGTATTTTGACTTCCTTTTGAGCGGGAGGTTTGTCATCAATTGGGCTGGCCACATTATCTCCCCTAAGCCCTCCCTCTTTATCATAGACCTTAGAAATTTTTCATTGCTTTGAAAAAAATTGGTGGACACTTTAACATACATCTATGACCTATTACAAGCAGACATCAAAACCAAACTTGAGGACCAAAAACGTATTTAGCGAAGAAAAAGAGCAAACAGTTATCGTAATGACAGTCCTCATAACCATTCCCTTTATGATACTCAGATTCTGAGGTCTGAGTAATCTTTCTGCCTTGTAATTTTGAGAAGATTAAAACTTCAGCACTGCAGCTGTTTTCTTCAAGAAAATCTGCCGCTGCAGAATTATAATACATATGGTAATGCTACATTAGTGCAGTATTATTCGCATCACTATAGTTAAACTTGGGTCAGCACTTCCTTTTTAGACTCCTACAAGTTAGGGTTTGTCCATACACATTTCCTTTTAGTTGACTTGGAACATGATGCCTCAGCCTTACTGCTATATTTTTTTTCAACCTGTTTGAAAAAGCTTTGCTAAAAAGCTCTTAATCTTATGGCTAATATTTAAGTGTTACTATATCTTATTTAAAAATGTGTGGCATGTTTAATTGACACTGAAATGCTTTCCTGGTTTGTAGCATTACAGCTAATATGTTATCAGAAAAAAAATTGTCACGTGAGGACTTTTTTCATTTAAATAATTCTCCATTGGCTTAGCTGCCCCTACAAATGTACCTTGTTAATATTCAATGTACTGCTAGAAGCTGGTAGAAGGCGCGGCACTCTGGTTTTCCTCTAAATCATTTTTATCTGACTTACCAGCCTTCATATCTAAAACCCTTTGAACAGGGGAAACACAAATACTCAGTTATTGCATCCTTTGAGTTTATAAATCCTCTTCTTCAAGCACTTCCAGCTTAATTTAGTAAAATCAGTCCTATTTGTTTAAATAGCACCCCCCAGTTTCATACCTTTCTACATTTAAATTCACTATTATTTTTTTTATGTCAGAAAAAGCAGTTGATACTTTCCTAAATGTCACCTCACAAATCATCAAGGGGACTCAGAGAAAAATGACAAGTGCATGACAGAAAGTAGAAATGTGGCCTTTTACAAGTCATCATCTATGCTTCCTCCTTGGTAGCAAATTTCTTTTCTTTATTTGTCACTCCTGGCTGCAGCAACCTTAAGAATGTGGGTCAGAAATGCACTATATCCCAGTGACCCCTAAACATGCCCTATGGTTGGTGCTAATAGAGAAGTACCTTAGAGCTGGCATGCAAACACTCTTCTGTACTACTTTTCTCTGACAACTGCAATTAATTTGACCTGCTTCTTTGACTTTGCCTAACTTCAGTCTAGCTAGAAAAAAAGAGAAGTTGTAGAACATCCATCTGTCCCGAGCTTTTTGCTCTAGTGTCTAAACTCTATTCTCTCCTCTTTTTCTTCACATTGCAGAACTGGAAGGGCTTTTCTAAACACCTGAGGTGGCAAGTATGGTGATTTGTATGGTCAGTTTACAGTAATTAATTTACTCCTAGTTTGTATAAATGGATGTCTTCTTTTGGAAAATCTGCATCTTCCAAATCGGCCCCAAATTCTCTACCCACATAAATAGTATATCTAGAGTAGTACAGGGAGATCCATTTCCGTCTGTTAAAAACACTGCATACATACCACAGTTACACAGAAGGATTTGTATTTCTGTGTTTTTGATGAAACGCCTTCTTTTAAAACCCCACTTTACCTAATGTGGAAAGGGTCTTTATTCTCAAATGGTTTAGGATATCTTTTTTGCTAGTTAAAATGAACTTGAGTTCTCACTCCTGCTCTGTCCCCTAGGACTAATGACTGTTGATGGTGTTTCCATTACGTAGTCGTCAGTCGCTCTTCAAAAGAAATCCCATTGATCCTAAGGCCTGGATGCATCTGGCAATTAGTATTGCTATTACATAAATGGTGAAAGAAAGCAGTGCAGACAGTGCAATAGCTGCAGAGCACCACGGTTGGGAGAGCTTGGCAAAGAATACTTGCTGAGCGAGCATACTTTGATATTTTATTTTTCTGAGGGAGGGAACCCTGGTTTTTTACCAATGTCATAGGCTTCCCATCACTTTTATGCTTTATCTGACAGCCAGCTGTATGCAGGTCCCATCAGCACACTCCAGGCATTGGCTGAAGAATTTCTTGAGTATAGTTTTAAACCTGCCCACTAGATAAATATATTGGGTTTGGTTCAGGAAGAGCTCCACTACTGTCCATGTAAGATACAGAAGACTCCCTCTGTGTGTATATGTAATCCACATTTCCTACTGTCTCACATCCTTTTCAGCTCGCTCAGACCTCTTCTTCCGAGGCTGACATCTGAAAAGTCACTAATGTAGTTGAAAAATATATTGTAAGATTGAATTCTACATGGATGTAGTAGGATTTTCTTTGTGCTTAATACAAGGGCTTAATTTTACACCCACACTGCACAGTTGTAAAGACTACAGCAAATCAAAGGCAGAGGCTTTCAGTAGCTATATTTCTGTCCTTTTATCTTGAACACTAAATTATTGAACAGCATGTCTGTCTTCACATGAATTACTGTGATTTGCTGTCTGGCCTCTCCCATCTAGTTCTTCTCACTGCCTTTCTCGCCACCTGCTTTTTAGTTGGTGGAATCTTTCCTTCACAGTTTGAGCTACAAGGGTTTATATCTACCTGGACCTGGTGTATCCTTCATAATAAAGTCCATGGTCTGAATTACACAGTTAGGGTCTAAAATGTGTGTGAAGAGACAACTGATATGCTTAGTGAGAGCTATGTAGAAGGACAATAGTAAATGGAAAAACCAAGCCTCTCTCTGAAGCTCTGCCTTGCTTTGGGGCTTAGACACATTTCTCAGGAAGGAAGCATCTACTTCTGCTCAGCACTTGGAGGTCTCAACCTGCTCCTGGCGCAAGGTATCCAAATTACTTTTTGGCAAACCAAGTCTATGCTGTTCTTTCTTTCAAAATTTTGCCTGGAAGTGGTATTAAACTTGTTCAGACATAATATCTAGTTGGAAACATTTTGGATAAAATAGTTCAGAGTTGAAGAAATTTTCCTCATAGATTGTCACATATATAAACAAATTATTGAAGAACAAATTAGCTTCCAGCTTCCTATGTGCAGGTGAATCCTCTGAGTACCGCCACACACAACAGCATTCACACTCTGCTGTAATAATTAGAACAGCTTCTGGAAGCATATCTGGAATGGAGAGTGACTAACACCTCAGTCCAATGACTCTCATCTTCTTCTCAACTGAGCATTTCATGAGGAAATGCTGTATGTTCTTGCCTTTGCTGGGGCCAGTTTGAAACAGATACCACCTCCACCCTTGAATTTCTCACATTTGTGTATGCCTATGTCTTCTGATGTAATGTTTTACACATGTAGCTGTGTTAACAGTAAAGCCTCCTAAACAGAGGATTCTGCTCTGTGGTCACCTCTGGAAAACAGGTTTATCTGGGATTTATGTTCACAGCTGCTGTGCAGTGCATCTACGGGAGTCCCCTCCTATTGCTGAGAAATGCTGTGAGTAGCACACAGAGTGCAGACACACAGATGTGTTGATCACCTGACCTGTGCATGCTTAGCAGATGCATCCTGGCTTCTCAACCATATGTCAGGCACACAGCTACTCTGCCTCTGAAAAAGTGTCCCAGCTGACAGTTACCAGATGTCCAGAACTTGAAGATGTATGAAAAATCTTCAAAATCCATCCTGAAAAATTTCAATAATCAAAAAAAGTTTCCTAAAAAAAAAAATCTATGGGTAAAATAACACTGCCAAATTGCAAAATATGTCCCACTCAAATCTCTGTTACTCAGGATAATGAATACAGGTGTAAAAGCAGCGATATTCAGAAACTCCAGAATATGTTCAACAGTACCAGTTAGCAGAGATGCCATCTTCTATTTAATACTTAGATTTTAATGGAAAAATCTACTCACAAACATGGCGGGTGGGGCCTTGTTAAAAACTCAGCCTCCAAATTAGTTAACTAGCTGAAAAGATTTTCTTACCTCTGATGAAATCACTCACTCTAAGTTTACTATTAAATCAGTCTTGTCAGTTCAGATTTGTTTCTTGTGTCATCAAGTACTTATGCATATTTCTTTTCTATTTCAATACCTAAAACCCAAGGACATAAGTAGATAGTGTGAATATTAAAAAAAACCCATACATCAAGCAACAAAATTCCTTTAAGAACAGGATCATCAGTTTCTCTTTAAGATGGTGTTTCTTCTCCTACTGAAGACAGTGCAGGTCAGGCACTTGGTTGTACTGCCAGAATGTAAATAAGCTGAATTTGTTGAAAATGTACTTGCCAAAGGGTGCTGATCAAAACAATACATACAAAAAAGGGACAGAATCCTTCAGCTTTTTTTTTTCCAGTCGTACATTTGATTACCATGAGGGAGGGACAACTTCTAAAGAACATCTTTTAAAACCTTTTTCCGTATCATTTTGTTTTCTGCCATATCCACATGATGTCTACCAAAGAGAAACCTCAAGATAACACAGCTGAAAGTAATTTAAAGCCTACTACTTTAGCTATTGAGAAAGGAGAATTCATAAAAAGAGCATTAAAAAGCAGACATCACAGGATTTGGAAGTGGAAGGACATTATGACTACTGGTCCACAATGAAATATTTTGACAAGATTCCTTCTTATTCCTTGACTCTTCAAATATTGATTATTCTTTGAAGTATTCAGAACTCATCTGGATATGACCCTGAACAACATGATATATTCTTGAAGTCATCCCTCACTTTGAAGTTGGCTCTGTTTTGGGTGGGAGATTGGACAAGAGGACCTCATGAAGTCTCTTCCAAAATAGGTGATTCCATGATTCCATGGTTCTATTTAATGCTAAGAACTTTCCCCACCCCATGCCTCATATTACAGAACTAGCATCCTATGAATTTGAGCAGGTGCTTTCCAGGGCTAAAAATAGTAAGACCAGACTGGCTTATTTGCACAGTAAATAAGTGTGTTTGAATCCAACAGAAATGAGTAGACTCAATTAAGTATAGGCTGTAGTTCTCTTGAATATGTGTGCAAAATTGGCTCTACTTCACCAGTTTGACCACCAGTTTGATATGGTGCAAGGAGCAGCAGGTTGTATTCCTACACTCAGTCTCTCAACAATGAATAAGTTTATAGTCACCAGATCAAATTAATTTAGTTTAGGTTTGCTTCAAGTATTCCCAATATAGCTTTTGTATGCTTAGCTGTCCATCTTACAGTCACATGTGCTGAAGTTAAAAAGAGTAGTAATTTTTAAACTTCTCTTATGTAGGAAAATACAGTATTAACAATAGTAACTCCCAGATGATAAAGATGTATTACTGGCATTCCTGGAAGAAAGAAATGCCAGTAATCTTTGCAAATTTCTGTTAACTGTTTAGAATGACAGATAGAAAAGCCTTTGCATTTAACTGGGAACCAGCCAGTTCTCCCAAAGCAAAGGACATTTGTTGCTTTATTATAAAGGACATATTTTTCAAAGGGAGTAAAACATTACTTTTCTGTAATGGTTTCACAATGGTGTCAACAATGCATTTTCAAACTGTAAGTTTTTTGGAGTGACTTATGACTGAACCTCAGTGGCAGATAACTTTAAGATCAGATATTGATTTTTTTATTTTCTTTCTCTGTAGGTCAGAGCAAAGGGGCCAAGGAAGGACCTCAAAGTGTCATCAAAACCACCATCCTGCCTTCTAAATCGGTTGATCTCTCTATTGTTCTGTACTTTACACATTCAGTTCTCCTGTGTGGATTTTGTACACTGCACTGCCAGTCCCCAGGAACTGACATTTCACTCTCATAATGCAGAGGCCAAATGCACTAAGTGAAATCACGGGGCCTCCTGCAAGTAGGAGAGGGGGGCAATGCAGTGGATTGTATTCATTAAGTACTATAGCACAAAGGCTCTAGTATATACTCAATACATGATGTGTGGAGATATATACATATATGTACACACATAAATATCTAGGTAGGTAGGCATGTCATAATACCACATAAAACAGGACCAGGGCAGGTACTTGAGAACCAGCCTGTCATTTGCCCATAGCAAAGACACTGAGGCTGTTGCAGTGCCAGTTGTCCCAGACATTCATTGCCTAAGCCCAGTCTGAGCAGCAGTGTGTGCCAGGGCTTCTTCCTGGCAGACAGTTTGCACCCTGTCATTTAGAAGGGACAGCAGACAGAACATGCTGCAGTCCCAGCCCAAGCTGGCCATGCCATGTGACCTAAGGATCACAAAATCTTCCCTGGGTCATTTTACTTAGTTATACAGATATAGCCGAGGTGACAAAATATATGTCCTAACCTTACTCTAACACACTCTCATTCTGGAACACTCCAGCTTGAAGCCTGAAATTTAAGAGAGACCACAGAGTTTCATCTACCATGATGAGATATAGATTGTAGTATTAAAATGTAAAACTTTAATAACTAACTAGGTTTTGTTTTCTTTTCAGGTAATTTAAATAGATTAGGTGCAAATTGATTGTTTCATAAATGGACCATGTTCAACTGGAAGGTATTTGATGCTCATTCTGCTAGGTGCCTTCAGACTTCCACACTGTTCCCATGTCCTCTCATTCCAACGTTTAGCTCTGGACTTGACAGTTCACCTGATAAAAGGTTCTCTCTACTCAAATCTCACTTACTGAGGGTTCACCATCAATAAAATTCCGTGACTTTGATGTTCAAGACTTTTGGCATCCACACGTGTGTTCCTAGCAGGAATTTCTGGGTGTGGAACTGGGGTGTAGCTTCAGAAGAATTGTCAGGAGCAGTCCAGAGGAACAGAGGCACATAGGTTCATAGCTGACAGAAACAGATCAACTTCTGCATAAGAAGACGTTAAATGAGAAAGAAACAGAGTTCTTACAAGTACCTTTAAATGGTCTTATGAAAAAGAATAATGTCAAAGGTTTATTCCACACAGGACAACTTAATGGCTATTAAAAGGATTTCTGTAACTGACCAGTATAAACCTGATTTCTACAGGGAAGGGTGATAGACACATAGAAAGCTATTACCTCAAATTTACATAAAGCCATCATCTCTTGCCTTAGCTTTCCACTTCGGCTACATGATGCTATGTACCTGATTTAACAAAAAAAATAATAAGGCAAATCTCTTATTCTTGTTCTGACTAAAATTTGTGTGGTTTATATATGTTTAATATACAAAATCAGGAAATTAAACATTCCTTAATATCAGACTTGGTGAAGCATTTAGAGATGTCCTTGAAGGGGCAGAAGAAATACAATGGCTAATTTGGTAGCTCAAGCTAGCTTAAATTCCAGTGACTGACAAGCACTACCTGTTACTTTAAGCTTTCAGGCCTCACATCAAGTCAGAATGACCACAGTGAAAGTTATTACCCAGCTCTGATGCAGTACTTAATCTGTTTTCTGAGACTGGAGATAACACTTAATGTAATCTGTCATAGAATAAGCTAAATTACTATTCTATGAGCAGGTTGTGCTACAAACAATTCTTTCTGCTTTGTGTTTAAATGCCAAATCAATTCAACTTAATGTCATACAGTAGCTAACAGTTTCTGTCTTCTGCAAGAGAACTTAATTCCCACAAAAATATGGTCTACTACTGCATTCAACCTCTATTTTATTCATCCTACCCTCCACTAAAAAGACCATTTTATAACACCATATTTTTCACCTTTTTTAACACCAAATTTCTTTACATTAAATTCTCTCCAAACTGGTATTTTGAGACCATGAGGTCTGAGCTTAAAAATATTTTACTGCATGGATACGTGTTTACTGGAACATAGAGCCTTTGAATGTTGACATACAAACTGAGGGAAGCTCATCTTTGGCTACTTGAAATAGATGTGTCATTCCAGCACTGAATCCAGAGCTGCCTGAAACTCTAATATTTCAAGTTTGTAGAACTTTATGATATTGTAATAAGTTTTTTTTTTTTTTTTAATATTCTGCTTATTAATGGAACCAAACCTTCTTCATTCTTTATAAGCCAAAGAAAAGATTTTTGAAATACCAATACAAGACATCTCCAAAATGCTCCTTCCATTTTTGTCTGGCTCTGTTAGCTGCTGTGGACCAATGCCAGGCCAATGGCTTCAGTGCAGCTCTGCTCTGCACGGTGCCATTTGGTAGCACAGATCTGCAGAATAACTGCTAATGTTCCCAGAGTGCTCTAGACTCAGCAAGACTTTATGTAGCTGCAATTTTGGAACTAATAACTTCAATATTTCAGTTTTAATGAGGCAATTTTAAGCCCCTACCCCCTTTTTTCTAAGGAGAACTTGGTGCATTTGCTGTCTGAATGATTGCTGGAGAAACAGAGCTTTTGGTGAGCATTTAAATTCAACGGAGGCAGTCTCAGCATGATAGGTGGTGTGGAGCATGTGGGCAGCAACATTTCTTCTCCTAAGGCTGAAACTGTTACTTATTCTGTCTTTGCAAGGACCTGAGATTCTTGGTTACTCTCATTGAGTTTGAAGAATGGCCCAAAGCCCCCTGTTCCCTGTGCCTTGTTGGACCCCAAGGCCAGGCTCCACCTTCCCTTTCCCCAGCTCTCACATCCTGGCATTCTCCTTCCTTCCCTTCCAACATTATAATGGGGAAGGATGTGGGAGTGGGTACCGGGCCTGACCTGCACATGGTCAGGCTACAGCGTGTGCAATCGCACCCTGTGAGCAAATGGAAGGGATGATGGGAACAAAAGAACATTGCAGGGGACAAATCCACTTATTAAAACACAAACATAGATGATTGCTGTAAAACATAAATCTCCTCTTCCTTTGCCAAGTAGCAGCAGACTACATTGGTCTCCTGCTATACCAGCATGCTAAAATTAAGGCCAAGAAAGCAAACATTAGTCCAGGGCTTGCTTGCTGAACTGAGAGCCTGAAGGACAATAGCTTTACTGAGAGAAGTATGCCCTGGTTTAAGCTGGTGGGTGAAGCTGTTTTCATACTGTTAATACCCTGCCTGCTAGCTTCAGCTGGAAATGCTTCAGAGTCCATCTTGACAGCAGCAGGACCGTTAGTAGGTGGGTAGTGCACTATCTGTAATCAAAATAGCTTATGAGAAGAAGTCTGGCTCACAGAAAAGGGAAACACTGCAGAGGCTGCAATAACAAAGTAAGTAACTGATGCAGCGCTGGGGTTTGTGTCAGAAAGACATTTTGGGCAACAGCAGATGTTTTTATGCTGTACTCAGACATCTATTCAGAGCCTTCTCACACTGTATCAACATAAAGAATCCCTGGCATCTTATTAAGAAGGGCAGAAATATGTTCTGCTTTGGACTCTTCAGGTAACTGAGAAACAGTTCCCTTCAGCAACAATGGCTGCTTGTATTTCAGGTGTAAAATAAAATGAGAACACTTTCCTTTCACTATGCAGTTCCAGAGAATGTACTCAGACTTTGGGCTACTTGTCCAACAACTCATTAAAAATCTCCATTATTGTGAGTCATATGAAATGTTGTCAGGGCATTCCCAGATCCTCAGGGCCCCACAAAGCACAAAATCTAAAAAGATGAAACAAAATACCTGAAGATCGGCATTGCACCTCTGTTGTCTTCTTTGCCTGCTCTGCCATGTCCACACTGAGAAGCTCTTCTATTTTCCAAGTTTCCTTTAATTTAGACCCAGAGGAAGACCAGACAGATATCTTCAGTGTCAGAACAAGGGAGCTTGTGATGGCAGCCTATGGGCTGTACTTGATATCCAGTTCAGGTCCAAGAACATTGGGAAGTGATGGCATCCTGTTGTTTAATGGCAATGTTTATTGCAGAGGTGAAATCCTTCCCAGAAGATGCTGTTGGTTGGGTTTTATCCTAACTCTATTAGTGCTATGCATAGTGTGCATATGCTCAGAGGAAACCCTAACCTTTAAGACCTTAACAAAATATGTTGATCGTCATGTAGATATTTTCACAATCTTCTCCATAGTCATTTTTGGAATTTGAGCCATGGAAAGTCTCCACTTCCCCACCTACATTAAAACTTTTTAAATGTTTGAAAACTCCAGTGTGGCTGAATGGGTGTAATGAATGTGTACTTTTTAAAACTAAATTTACATGAGTTTGGGCTAAACTGCATAACTGAACAAGAAGTCATCTTGGGGAGAGGCAAGAAGTACCAGGTTTCATTAAAGAATTGACTTGTAACTTTCCAGATTAAAAAGGATTTATTTCATCACATGGCATTGTGGTTACTTTTTTTGGTAGTGGTCTCTCAGATAAATTGTTTTTCAGTGAAAATTTTGATACATTTTCCAATCTGCATTTAAAACAAGACTGAACTACTTAATTAGAAATAATTGTCTATTACAGACATCAAGCCAGGTTCAGTTAATTTGATTGCTTCATCCAAAGAAGTAATTTAAAAATTAAGATAGTACATTTCAATTTTCTCCATAATTGGTAACAAGATCTGGCTTACTCATATGATTCCAGTGTCTCTCTTGCATTTCTGCAATAACAGAGATTTATTTAATTTGTTGAAAATATGTACACTTGCAGCACACTTATGAAGACTGACTCTTCACCAACAAAAACTGGAATAAATCAGGAGTAACTCTGCTGAAATCAATGGACTTAAAATAATTGTAGACCAGTATAAACAGCTCCTGCCTGTCAGATTTCATATTGCTTTTCCACATGAGTGACTATCTGAATGGCCCTATGAAAACCCAATGAAGTTATTAAAATTGCCTAGAGTCACAGCAGCCCTACTGCTCAAATAATGCAGAACTGGAGCTATGTTATGTCCATGTCATTTATATTAGTCCAACCATGCAGTATCAGAGATAATTTTCTTTTTTTCAGATTTGAAAAGACATTTTTTCCTGTGTGAATATAGATAAGTTTATTAAAAAAAATATTTGAACAAAGATTGAATTGTTTCTAGATTAATGTGTATTGAATTGTGTTTAAGCTTAATTATTCCCTTATTTCAATTTCTGTAGCAAGGAGCAGAAGCAATACCATCTGACACTGGAAGAGACTGTCAGTTCATTGCTTCTTCAGAGGAAATTCTAGATGAAACTATAACCATAAATTGTTTTCTCTGGGGTTCATTTTAGTCAAATTGTTACAGGTCATCATGAATACCTACAATTTTTTCAGGCACTTCACTGCCTCTCATAAATGTCAATGTGTCAACAGTCATTTATTGCTTACAATGAGGTGTAAAGATGCTATAATGAAAATGCTGTCATCTGTCAAAATTATATGAGTCTTGAGCATGTTAATGAAGTCATCAAATTTCTACAGAGCTGTAGAAACCCTTGTTAAAATATGTTTGGGGTTAAATCCAACTCTGAATCCTATGAGGCCTGATGATTTGAGACACTGAGCTTGGCAACATTTCTGGAAGTGGTACCTCTAAGACAGCTGAAGGGTACCCTTTTTAAAAAATCACAGATATAGACAGTTCAGAGATATTTCTGTTTAACAGAATTCAATCACAGTTTCCCCCTGCCCTGTTTTTATGGATATAAAATGCTCCTGCAATACCTAAGCATTCTGTTTACCAGATCCTCTGAATCCAAGTTATTCCTGAACATCTGAATGAAGCAGCAAAGGGCTATATCCCACACCAGAGAAGATGTGTACCATGGGTTCAAGCTCTTTATGGCCTTCTGGCATCTACTTTCTAGTATCAACTCTGTCCTGCTTAGGTTCAATTTTAAACAGCTGCTCTTCTGGTCTGATCCTCTACAAAAAGGCAGCTGACCCGAGGTCTGAATCATGGCATGTAGATACTTTGTCGAAGTGGAGAGCTGGTAGTTTTGTTGCAATAGGGTGAACTTCTTCCATGGCAATGGAATTAATTTGCTCAGTACATAATTACACATGAATCTCAGTCTGAACGTATTTCCCTTTCTTCTTTGCCAGCTTTTGATGGAAAGAGCTTGCAAAGATTTTAGGGGCTGTTTAGTTGTTTTCCAGAGGGCTGTAAAAGGATTGGGACCCAAACTCCCTGAAGTCCAGCCATTTTTTGTGACTATAAGCTAATCTTTTTTAACCCACTGATCTGCTTTCCCCCACCACTATAGAAAGCAAAAGATTCTTGCTTTCTATAGTTATTCTATATCTAAAGCTGAGGACAAGCAGAAAAGACTAGATGTCAGTACATTTCTGTAGGGCTGCTAATTTCCACCCCTGTCTGATCTGATACAGGCTATGCAGATATTAATTGGGAATTCTGTTTACTCCCATAAGAAACCTAAACACCTCATGTTCAGCCTCTGATTCATTTCTCTCAGTTCACTGTTGATGCTTCCATCCCTCTCCTCTCTTCTAATTCCACAATGATAAATGCCAGATACTAGTTCTTGGCCTTGGCATATACTGAGTATTTCCTGGGTTTTCTTTATAGACTATATTAAAAACAAATACTTCTGAAAATAAAAATGTCTAGAAGCACGATCAGTGAAAGAACTGCTTCAATTGAGTCAGCCTGAGTAGATTTGACAAGCAGAATTAAGTCATCGTAGTGGCAACTGCCTCTGATGCTACAATCAAGCCTATTCTTGACTATGTTGGAATGATCTCAAAAAGTGTAAAAGTTCTGGTCCTAGGAGGTGACAGTTCCATTACACCAGAGTTATGTTACAACTTAGAGAGGTTATTTTCTGCTGCTGAGGTAGTATTTACTCTATTTCTCAATTTATTTCTTCTGTTCTTCTGAGGACTATATGAAAAATTCTGACCTTTTTACCTGAAGGCTTCTGTTTTCCTTCTCACCTTCAGACTAAGCTTGAAATTATGATAATCATGATCTGAAAGTAACCATGGAAGTTTAAAATCAGTTTAAAGGAGTTTGGGTTTCTGAGAATTAAAACCAATTTTCAATCCTTGTAGTAATAGGATTGTCACACAAACTCAATCAGCTTCAGATATTGTAATACAAATAATAAATCAGGTACATGACTCTGGGTCAATTATCAACAGCATGTAGGTGACCATCAATGGTGGAACAGGTTTTGAATACTGGACTACACCTTTATTTTCTGGTTTTCTTTTTTTGATGCTTGTTTGTTTTTTAATTGGATCCAGAGTTGATGTTATAGAGCTTCTACTGCATAAGCAGCATATGTAGCATACGTGGCATAGCCTATCTTCAGCCTGCTTATAAGTTTCATCTTCATCTTCATTTCCATTATCAAAGAAGAAAAGATTGCCTCTTTACTGAGAAACACAAAACCCCTTGAGCTTAAATCCTAAATCTCCTTATTCTGGGCTAGTATATTGAATGCTAACCACAAGTTGCAAGAAATCAGAGATCACACACTGAGGTGGTGTTCAACTTGTCATGCAGCTTGGAGAAGTCAAATGGCTGCTGCTCGGTCAGATCTCCAGAGTAATATCTGGGATATGTCTCAGTCTAGCTGCTAGACTTAAACGAGGCTTTGTCACCTACCAAGGTGACAAAGTAACAACTTGTCGCTTACAATCTTGTAATTAGAAGCCTGACCTTTCTTTGATGAATACCTATTATTTTGTGTATACTCAACAGTCCAAGTAAAGCTTGGGGTACCTACTTGCATCAGGTGACTCTTTGTCTAAATATTGTCTACTTGTATAGTGGCTCTCCTGTCTTCAATACTGTCCCACAATTTCGAGCTATATTTGTGTCTCAATGTACAGTGCAGGGTTCAGATAGCAGCATTTGTCTTCTGGGCTGTAGGGCCCATGCTTAAACTCCCAGCTTCTCTGTTGGCTCCAGCTTTGTATCTAATCACAGGGCTGTGAATCATCAGGTTCCAGCTTTTGGAATCACATCAGTGATGAGACTTTTCTAATAATGCTGTTGATAATTTAGTTTCACACTCTTTATAGTGTTTTCTGTGCATCAAATAAGCTAACCAGGCAAAGAATTTCTTTCTTCTTTCAGAATGAGAGCTTTCAGGCAGTTTCATCTGTGTAGCGACCAGTACTGGGAATTCTGTCTTCTTATTTCATGTAGGAGGATAAGGGCAGATTTGTTCAGCCTGAAGACCCAAAATGTTAAGATATGGATGTTGTTATCAGACAGAATTTAGACACACGATTCTTATTTACTGTTATTTTAAAGCAGACAGTTATTTTAAAGTCAGTATCTTAAAACGGAAAACATCTGAGATATACTTTTCCGAATTCCTTTCCATTATGTAGCTGTTTCTGATAGTAGCTAGATTTCAAGTGAATTTTTTCAGTCAGCACTTAGCAGTAGATAATATATGTTTCAATGGCAAATCAATGATAATGTCAATGCTTTGTTCACGGTACTCTAAAGTCACGAGTGAAGAAGAAAGAGTATGACTTTGGCAGTATTTCTAGAATGAGTTCACTATTTCTTGTCCATATTAATTGGGAAGCTGACTGATGCAGTCAGTCATTCAGTGCAGGTGAATTAATCTGGAAAGATCTTTTCAGATGACTGAGAAAGTAAAGCAGCAGTTATTTTGTACCTACTATAACACCCTTCAAAATCATGTCAGACTGTAGATTGTCTTCAACTGTATGTTTATTATTGGCTGAATGGCATAAACATTTCATTCTGGATTTCTGTAGCAAGTTTGATTAAATCTGTAAAAGATAAAAGCCATTCCATTGGTTTCAAACTTCGGGTATAAACCTGAGGGATTTTTGATGTCCTGCTTCGTGGTCCTTTTCCTGCAAACAGTTACCAAATGTTCACATTAAGTCCTTGCACTGATCCACTGATTTCAGAGGAAAATAACTGTGATGTTCTCCTGTACTGATCCTCTCAAACTGAAGGAAAAAGATGCAGGTAGTCTTCACAACTTTTGCCTAATCCTGGAAATATGTACGTTCCTTTGGAATTTCTAGTTTGGTTCTTTTTCCTTCTCCCCCTTCCCCTTTCTTCCCACCTGAAAAGGGCCCAAATGACTTCAGCTTTTTAACTATCTAATGACTTAAGGTTTGACTTACTCTGTATTTATCTCACACCAAACACCCACTCATCACAACTAATTCCAGCAAGGCATTTTCCTGTATATACACTACTGGGCATTCAGTTCAGCAGGCATGCTCAGAGCTTCTGACCTCACATGAAACAGATATAACACTAACCTCTCTCCTCTCAATCCCACCTCCTTCAATAGTCTATGCTTAGAGCGATCACCTGGCACGGGATGATAACAGTTCATATTCTTTCTCTGCCTGAAAGCAGCAAACATTTGACAAAAGGTTTCTTATGTCCTACAGCCATTCCATATTGCTATGATAGCCCTTGATTCAGGAGGGTCGTATTTATCTTATCCTATTAATCTGCTCCATATTGCTCAAATTAAAACCCATGGGAGTACAACTAACTTTCACATTTTTTGAGCTTTTTTTCTTCCACAAACACCAGTGTTTACTCAACCTAGAAGGTGTTCAGCCTTTCAGGGATAAGAAAGGGAAATGGAAAACAGTATGGTTTATGCATGAGTTGAAAGACTTTCACAAAGATTTCTGTACGATGGAAGGGTTTGAAACACACATTTTTCATACCACTCCTCCAAGGGTTCCCATGTTTAAGTCAAGCCTCAAGCAAAGGCAGCTGCTTTCCCTGCCTCAGTGGTGCTGTTGGTCCAAGGAAAGAACGGCAGGGATGGACTGAGACTCACTGCCAACCTCCACACAGAACTGCTGTAACAACTATCTGACTCCACCCTCATCAAAAACACCCATACAAATTATAATATAATTTAAAAAAAGAAACTGATATTCAGTTTTGACAAGATCGATGAGAAGATCGACTACAAACTTGTAAAAGCTCTGCATCTTTTACTGAATTGTGCTTTTTACATCTATGATAAAACTATTTACTATTTCAGCTTTCTGGCAGAGAATAAAACAAACAGCAAATTAATTTTCCTGATTGTATGTTATGTAATAAAAAATGACTGAACAAAATGTCATATAACTCAGTATGATTTATGAATACAAATCATAAGAGGATATATTTACTGTATCAGAACATCTTCAGTTGTTCATTTGAAATTGTCACTGTTATAACAATGCAGTTGCAACATCAGGAAGATGAGCAAATTTCAAATGGATAAGCCCATAATAGGTGTCTGGAAGCTGCAAAAATGTATTAATGCATTGTTTAGCAAAACCCCCAAACTTTTTCATTGGTCCCTTATTCTCCATACTGGTCATTACTTTTTAAATTTGTCCCTCAAAAATCAGAGAATGTGTTAGAGAGTAGCTGAATGGAAATTAAAGTATATTTGTACTGCAAAGAGCTTGCAAATCCTTTGGTCTTACTTTTACAGAATTTTGGTCAGCCTTAACAATCCTCTTGAAACATGAGCTATAGATTAGGTAAGCACTAGTCAACTGAGCTGAATAATAAATATTTGCTTCCTCACTTGTGTGAATTGCTCCTAAGACTTTCAGAGGATCTCTTCTATGTCTTTAATCAATGTTGAAGTAGAAGAAATTAAAACATTAAGGACCATATCTGAAGGAATTTAACCAGCAATTCCACATAAGTTATGTGCAATCAAGATAAAAAATAAAGCTTTTCATCAGCTTCATGAGTTCTAAGGCCTAGACTTGTACTCCTCTTCTGCTTTGCACTGCTGGTAGATGATATCATGGAACTGAATTTTTTTATTATTTTTTATTTTTATTTTTTTCAACAAATCATTGTTTTTCATTGTCTGGAACTGTACAACAGCCTTTGTGTTTTTCAGGCTGCACAAGGACAAGTTTTGAGTTTACCAGTGCCTAAATAATATGATTCCTTAGTTATTTTGTTTTCATTGTTTTCATACTCCTATTGTACAAATCAAAACTATGCTAAATACCTTCCTTCTGCCTGAAACACAGCTACGGTTTCTGTCTGTAAACCACATTATATTATTTTTGTCTTAGTGTCATCTTTGTTTTAACAAAAATGCAAATCAGTCTTTTATCCTTCTAGTCTTCATTTTCTTGACACTAGCCTTTCTGTTAGGCTAAAGGGCAAATACCAGGTTAATCCTTTAATTTGTGGGCTGATGTTTGATATTTTTGCACTAGAAGATATGTATTTTACCATGATATTCTTATCTAAAAGCAGGAGTTTTGACAGCATGTTGGGGCATAAATGCAACATGCAATATCGTGAGACATTGTGGATTCAGTTATTGTATTCTTGATAGTAATAAAGTGCTTGTCTATGGTATTATGTTCTAGCTCTCCTGGTACCCCTATTTTTAAAAAACAATTTTCTATAATAAAAACTCAAAAGACTTTTTAAAAAATCAATATTTGCTTTTAAAGCAATTATGATGCATGGTGTCCTCCATTCTAGTGCAGAAATGTGACAGTAGACCCCCACATATCAAGAAAGTTCTGTCTCTGTGTGCAGTTTCTATGCCATGGAAGATGAAAATAAATTGCAGCAGTGCATTTAACATTGTGCACTAATATCTCTTCTGCAACAAAAGAGTTACTATGTCTGCATATGAAAAATATATTCTTTATAAAGCTAAAGAGAAGCTTGAAAAATCCCACTGTTCTATGTCTGTGTAGGATATATTTGATAGCATATGATTATATATGATACGCTGTATCTTAAATTATTATTTCAAATTTTCATGTATATTTGAGCAAAATCATGGAATTACAGAAGGTTAGAATTGGAATGGACCTTAAAGATCATCTAGTTCCAAGTTCCCTGCCATGGGCAGAGATACCTCCCACTAGAGTAGGTTGCTCAAAGCCACATCCAGACTAGTCTTGAACACTTCCAGAGATGGGGCATCTACAACTTCTCTGGGCAACCTCTTCCAGTGTGTCACCACCCTCACAGTAAACAATTTCTTCCTGATAGCTAATCTAAATCTCCCTTTTTTAACATTAAAGCCATTACCCCTCAACCTATTGCTACACTCCTTGATAAAGTGTCCCTCTCCAGCTATTCTGTAGTACCCCTTCAGGTACTGGAAGGCCATTGTAAGATCTTCCTGGACCCTTCTCTTATCCAGGCTGAACAACCCCAGCTCTCTCAGCCTGTCTTCATAGGAGAGGTGCTCCAGCCCTCTGATCTTTTTTGTGGTCCTCCACTGGACCTTTTCCAACAGGTCCACGTCCTTCCCATGTTAAGAACTCCAGAGCTGGACACAGTACTCCAGATGGGATTTCACAAAAGCAGAGTAGAGGAGTAGAACCGGTGCTATGCTTAATGCAACAGGAATAATTTCCCCTGCAGTGTGTGGTATCCCATTACTTATTAATGAACCTTGTGTCATGAACCAGATTTTGCATACCTATCAAAAATGAAAACATTCATGCAGTTGTTTGTACCATCAACTGTGTCTGAATCCATCTTTTTAAGTGCTAGGCAAGATAAAGGAAAACAAGGTTGATTTTAATGGAGTAAAAATTTTAATTATTGCAATGTTGAAAACAATCGAAAAAATTAATTTAGTCACAGGAGAGGTAAAATTTAAAGTATGCTTAACTTTGTTGGACTAACTGGCATGTAAAGTTTGTATAAGGCTCCTTGTAACTGAGAAGAGAAGGAGTAATTTCAAGTTCCAAAATGCCTTGTTTCAGGGAGTCCTGGTTTCACTAGGCAAGTTACTCAGGAGGTTATTTTGTACTCTTTGGTGCCAGCTAAAGCAAGTTGTGAATCTTGTTTAAAAATACCAGCAAATCTTACGTCACTTTTGCCACCAGACAATCATGGCTATAAAACCACCATTACAGGAAAAAATAATTTTCCAGACAGTTCTTGAAGTTTTCCTTTTCTCCTCCAGCATTACAAATTAAATAATTAAGAAAAAATAATTATGTTGCAGATATGGGTTGCATTGGGTGAGCAAGTGTATAAATTGGGTTTTTTTAAATTTGGCTGAAGCTGGGTAATTTTTGGTATGCAAAGGTTCCTTATTATGTTGATGTTCCTTTTTAGATATTCTTGGTGGCTTGAGAAACCAGCTTACTAAAATTTCTTTTAATTTCTCCTGTTGTGTACTTACAGAATTCCAACTTATTGCATCTCTTTATGAATTACACATCAAGGAAATATACTCACAATTCATGACATGTGAATGACTCTCTGTAGACAGTACATATGACATATTAATAGGTTACATAGATCAATGGCAAGACTTCATTGTAAGAAAATTTACCATATGATTCCTATGGTTTACATTTCGTGCACCTTAGTTTAAAGACTAGAGTAATCTTTCCCATTTTTGTAAATTCTGGTGATTAAGTCAGTCCTGTCATTCATCTCAGGTGTTTAGCCGTAACAGATGTTGAATAGTTAACAGATATTGGAGTGGATACAATCTGGCTGTACGAGTGAATGAACATACATTCAATCTAGGTGACAATAATTGCATTCTTGATCACTTTATTTAAATCAGGATGAATTTCTCCTCTAGTGCTTTGAATTATCATTTTAAAAAATAATAATATTCCTAATGAAGCAGGAGCATGCAATTTTCTTTTCTAATTAATTGTGTATGAAAATACATCCTGATGAGAGAAGCACCAATAAAAACATAAACGGTCTGTGACAGAAGACTTACAAAGTCATTGAAGCAGAATTAAATGAGATAAAGCTGGGCTGCTTATGGTGAACACTCAGTACAGGGCCTGAATCACTAAAAAAACAAGTTATTAACAAGTGTTAATATGATATAAATGGAAGCGGTCTTTGAAATGGGAAAACAATGTAGCATGGAAAAAAGTTAAAATCTGCAGTAAGTAGTTTAATTCTATCTTCAGATAATCAGAAACTGCATGTTATTTAATATTCTTTGTACCTACAAAATGCACAAAATCAACATCATAAAAAGGAAGTAAGATTCTGGACTTAAAATAAGCACATCTATCTTGCAGTATGTCTTAATGTTTCTGCTGTTTTCTCACAATGAAATTGAATTTATTACATGTCAAAGACTGCTTTAAAGTATAGGTCTGATCAAAACTATCTAGAAAGCAAGCATTTAATCCCATAAAAAATATCATGGCTTCAGCATTTAGCATGTTCTTCTGAATCAGAATGCAAAGGGGTCAAAAAATGCAGAAGTCTCAACAATAATGAAAACTAAAACACACACACACATACACCCATGTCTGAATCACAAAACATTCTGGAGCTGAGTTTTGTTGAAGAAAATACAGTTCTATAAAGGATCCAGGCTTAGGAAGGTGCGACTTTCCCATGGAAAAACTTTACTGAAAAAGTTCCAAACTCCTTCAAGTTTTCATTAAGGAATATATTTTCAGTGAAATTTGTGTATCTGAATCACAGCTTCAGGGAAAATCATATTTCATTCTGAGTAGTTACTGCAAGTTTTGAAAGCACTATTCTAAAACACTGTTATAAAAATATACTATCAGCACTTTTTGACTTGAAAATTTAACATTCTTATAAGCAGTGATGGCACTAATGCCATATATTTCCAGCAGTTTGAAATGTGCCAAAAATAGCAGTGTTTTCTCAGCAGCTGGAATCCCAGGACATAGTTAAGCCTGTTTATATTCTTCCTATCATAGGTACTTGTACAAAAAATGAGAGACAAGTTTCTTCGTGGGATAAGGCTAGAGGTAGGTACTCAGAGGAAAAGTAGAGTAGAGGGCTTGTAGTCCTGGAATTATGTTGTCTGGTAGCACAGGTAGATGCCTGTAGGCTACTTGGGGAAGTATGTGAGGTGCTGCCTTCTAAAATCTCTTATAGCTTTCCAAGCCCCTTCTCTCAGTCCCTCTCTCTATAATGCATGCCATTTCCATCACTTCCCCATCAATGTTCTTCAAAGAAAGGAAAGTCCCATGCTAGATTATTTCCTCATTATGAAGAACATTCTGGCTTAGTCCAGTAACAAAAGTGAGGTATCTTCCCAGTGCAGGAGACCAAGTAGCATAGCGAGTATGGGTGGTTGAGAAGAAGAAAGATTTGTTCTTCTGATATCAGAGGCATGAAGAGAGGAAGTCTGCTTTATCCATTCTCTGGGGCATCGACGTTCTATAAAGAAAACTTAATGGTTCTAGAAGCTTTTATTTTTTGATGGCCCTGAAAGATTCCTGTATTTTTCAGATGCTAGCAGAGGGAAACATCATCTGCTTTTGTAGTCTCTGAAGCAAATGCAAGCAACATCCTCTCTGATACAGAATCCTCTAGGGTATGAAAAGAAATAATTATCTAGAGATTATGTGACGATCACGAAAAGGTAAGTAATCATGGGAAGTCGTGATACTAAATATGTCTTGTGAGCCAAGAATTGTCTCTCCCTTGCAGGGACAAATCAACACAAATCAGGACAAGAAAGGGATCATAGCAGGTGCGCATCTGAGCTTTACCAGTGAGTTGGAAAAACATCGAAGCCTGTGAAATATTTTATAATTATCATGATGTTATGATGCTAAGCCTTTTCTTGTTTCCTTATTGGAGGACCTTTCAATAGACAAGGAGTAAAAATACGTACTCAGAAGCTCATGCTAGCCAATTTTGGGTCAACAGAATGTTCAGCAGGAGGAGATGAACTCTGGTGCCAGATTTGAAGTTGTCTGTGTAGGCTTTGGATTCTACTTGGAGATAAACATACTTCAGGCCTTGAGCAATGTAATCTTACTGGTCTTTCTCTGAGCAGATTGTTGTAATAGAAAAAAGAAGGTAGGCAGTTAAGTAGTTTGAAAAGAGGTTTGGATTAGTTGTTTCAGATAAACATTATAATACAAGCCAATTTCCAAAAGCTGATAATAGTGCTTTAAGTTTTTATTTTTTTAACTCTTTAACATTTTTAACATATGTATAATGTTATAAAAAATATTCATACTGTAGATTGCTATATAACATTATATACTTCATGTACATGAAAATGTGCTCATTAGACAAGTGCATAGCAAAGGTATTCATAAAACATTTTTATTCATAAAATACTAAAAATGAGAGTTTGGGAGCAGAAGAACCTTTTGAAAATCCATGATCTTTCTTTAAATTGTTTAGCAGAAAACATGGAACTGCAAGGAACAAAAATTCTGAAGTCTGCAAAGAATTAGCATTTTTCAAATTAATTTTTCTAATTTGAGGCAAGACTTTTATCCCTTCAAAGGTGCTTTAAGAGGATGTTCATAATCCGTATGAACCATCTTATGTCAAATAAAGTATTTCTTTCTATTTCAAATAATTTTCAAGGGGTTTTTTCTGAATTTTTTTTGATTGATCTGAAATGTTTCTTTTGGAACTGCAAGCAAAATCAATCAGTCCAAGAGAAGAAACCTAAATAAGCTTTAAGCAAATCAACACTAATCTTGCTCTGAAACCAAGACTAAAGCAAGCTGTAAAATGTTCTTTGATTTTCAGACTTAACAGTTAGAAGTGCAAGCTCTGTGTCTAACAGGCTGGTACTAAATAGCTGAGTTAAGCCATGAATAATGAAATCAAATATAGAACCTGCAGGAGCTACAATCTCAGAATCATCTCAGAAAACTTAAGGATATGCCTTTTCCTTGCTTCCAGTAGCTCAAATGGAGAAAAATTCCGAGAATTGTCTGAACACATCTAGCTTTCGCAAAAACTCACTAACATCTTAGCCCTATCCAGAAGCAAATTTCCCTTTTGAGATTTATGAGCAATGAAGAATGCTCAGGGAAATATATCCAAAGGAAAGAACAAAAGCAACTGAGAGAAATCCATATTACTATGAAAGGACAAAAACATGCTGGCTGTCTTTTCCACTTGAGTATTCTTCAACAGCAAACCTCCTTCTGGCTCTTTCAAAAATTTATTTTTCACAACGTACAAATCTTCTTCTTGAATAAAATTGGTATCCAAGAATGATAAACCTAAGTTTCATATCACAGTGGAACTGCTAAATTAATAAGAGGAATTAAATTGTTATTTAATAATTTAAGTAAGAAAAGGAGAGAATAAGATTACAGTCTCAAAGAATGATTGAAAAAGCCATGGAGCTGAGGACCTTGTTTTCAGGTCTTGCTGAAAGACTTTAGATGGCTTCATTGGCACATTTGAAGGCCAACACTTCTGGATGGAAAAAGTCCACCTTTTCCTGTGCATGGCCAGTTTATTGAACTCTGGGAAGAAACACACAATTCTCAAATGCCAAGCAGGACATAAAAACCTGAAGGACTTGCCACTAGTTCCTAGAAAATGTATTCCTGAGTTTTTTGCATCAGCAAGAATGATCAGCCAATCCTATCTTTGCCTTTTAATCCCTTTTCACCGTAGCACCACTCCAAAGCCACGAGAGATTCAATGATGCAAAGGAGCATTGAGGTGAATCTTCAGCTTGAATGCTACCAAATAGATTGACCTGAGGAGGCTGCAAATCAGAAATAGTAAAATTTCTAAACAAATATTTAAAAGTGCTTTTGTTTGGTGGCAGGTTGTATGACTATTTGCTGAGTGATGTGATAAACTAGGTCAGCGCATTGATTCTAGGTAAAAGAAAAATGGTGAAAAAAGGTATTTTCAGGTTACACTAGCTCTGCAGCTGGTTTAATAATGCAAGTAGCTGAACTTGCTCTGCAGAGGAGGCAGCAAGGAGGTGGAAAGGACATCAAAAAAAGACAAAGAATCTCAATCCACAGACTAGAGGGATTTCTGGCATGAAGCTCTGAGAGAAAAAGTGTGATGAGAGCATGAAAAGAGATTTTTCTTGAAAAATACCAATCCTCTCACAGAAGACATGAACAAAAATAATGAAATGAATCAGGGTTTTCTGCCCTGTACACTCAAAATATTGTGGTTGTTTAAGCAAACAAAATGTGGTTATCCTGAGATACAAAATCATACCTCACAGGGAAGGAAACATTCAGTGGCACAGAAATTAGTCCAATGACACAAAAAGAGAGGTGTTATGCCAACAGTGTAACAACAGTATCATGAAAACAACAAAAAAAACCCCAGTTACTTCACAAAACTGAATCTAAATTTTAAGATAAAAGCTAGCAGGTGAAATGGCACAGTAGAGTAATGATAGCATGTGTTTGATATTTATCTCTTTCAACTTATCCAGAAATCTTTCCATACTCTGCAATTTTGAAATGGAAACAAAATATTCTTTCTCAAATATATTTATGTATTTGCACTCATTTTACTGGATTTGTTTGATATGGATTTCAATGGCAGAGAGAGAACACACACGTTTTCAAATCATGCTACCTGAAAATTAAGGTTGTTATTTATACTTTCCTGTCAGCTTTTAAGACTAAAAAATCTTAGGCACCAGATGAAAAACCGCAAGTGCCAGACAGTCCATATATTTCCATGTCCAAGTTAGAGGTGATATTTAACTTTGATACCTCCAGAGCACCAAAGCAAAGAATTACAGCCAGAAAGCCACAGAGAGACAAGAAACCAGAGTAACCTACAAATAACATAGCTCCTACTACTCCTTTCCAGTTGCAGGTATTTTATTTTTTTGCATTTCACACAGCTTCCGTGTGTCAGCTTGCTCATGTGCAACTGTGGATATTGCCCCATGTATATTGTGAAGGCAAGACCTTTCTTTTTTTCCACAAAAATCACAGTAGATTTGATTTTTTTTATTTGACTTTTTCAGTCAAATATTGCTTCAAGGATCCCCAAAGCAGATAAGAAAAACATCTGAGTAGGTGTATGAAGATGCAAATGTTCTTCTACAGCTAACTTAAGTAACTCAGTCATTCTAATTCGTCTCTTGCTGTGAATTCTAAAGATTTAACAACAGAAAAAAAGACACATTTTGTGAATGCTGAGAAATCATTTGTCTGCTGCTATGAAAGAAGAATCCTCCATGCACTACATGCTTATTGTCTTACTTTAAGTACATTTTCTTCCATTTTAAATGCAACAAATATGACTTTTGGGAATTTCTATGCACTCTTAATGTTAATTTAAATCTAGGTACTAAAACGGTTGCAAATCCTGTCAATCAGCAGGTATCAATCTCTCTTTGTTATGTAATGGTCTGACAGAACAGCCTCAATTTAAAATCCTAGCATACACAATCCTATACAGCTAAAGAAAACCCCACAATTGTTTCTCTATATGACACAAAACACATAAGAGGGATGGGATTGCAACACAGAGAGAATGACGGACTCCAGTCTTTTGGACCAGACTGCAAAGTCAATGTCTCTTCAAAGATAATAACTTTCTGTCAGCTCCCTTTTGATTTTTAAAGATAATCCCCTTGATGATATCTTTCTCCATCAAAATAGAAGGATACCATATAAGGAAATGCAATTTCCCAGATAAATCATCTCCAAGCAGTTTAGGTAGAAGTGATACCTCTACCTTTCTGCAAAAGTCAATGGATATGAAAACCCACTGTGTTTTTGCACTACAGTATATAAACTCTTTGAAGTAGATATGATTTGCTACTATATTTAGGCTTTCTAGGCCTTCTAGGACATAGTGGTAGAGTTAGAAGAACTCAGCCATAGACAGTTTTCACTGGGATACAAAACAGACCATAAGAGAACTTTTAAAAATCTCATGCAGAAACAACAACAATGCATATCTTAAAATGCTGGTACTCCATGCTGATCAAAAATCCTCTTTCATCAGCTACATACTTTCTTTGCAAAAAGATAAGAGTCCCATGTTTAACTTTGCAAATATAATGTTTGACTAGATACATAAAGTTCTATATTGTGCAATTTATCCTTCTCCATATTACAGGTAAACTTTGTGGAATAATAGTTTTTATGAAAACCACCTTTGCACTTACGGAGACAAAACATTCGTACTCTAGGGGCAGCTAAAGCAGGAAAGTTTATGGCTTTCACGACAGATGCAGTGAGATTTTACTTTATAAGAAGCCAGTTGGCTGCATTGCTTGCAGAACTCACTATCAGTGGTGATGAGCTGATGTATGAAACAGGTTTCTCAGTTAGAGTGCACAAGAATTTCTTCCTGCAACTGTTTCAAATTCTGACCATGCAGTTTTTTCAAATGACCATACAATTTCTTCAAAATAATTTTCTATGCAATCTGTACCTTTTCTTACCATCCACAAAGATATATTTACAAATAAACCCTTCCACTTTTGATTTTTAAAATTGTTTTTCCTTGCTTATCTTATTTCATAAGAAAGGCTATTCAAAGAGACATGTGGGTGTAAATAACAGGATTTCTATGGCTAAGGAAATAAATAGAATATCAAAATGGACTACTGCTACTCAAGTCAGAAGGTAAGGTAAATACATACAACCTTTTCTAGGCAAATTAAAAGTTACTGGATATGCATCAAACTGCTGGAAACCTGTTGGAATCTATCTTGTCCACTTCCAAGAAGTGGAGCCTGTTACCTTGGGCTCTCCACTGCATCAACCATTTCTGCAGGACTTTCTGGGGGCACAAGTAGAGATAACTTGTGTCCGTGTGCAATAGAAGTAAGTGGACTTTCAATGTATGCACATCCATTAGATTTTATGTGGGATGATGTACAAATATCTATTTAGAACCAGTTAAAAATCAGTTGACTTCCTCTGGCAGTAAATTACTTGCTTGAAAGGACTGCTTCTTGTAAGCCAAACACAAAATCTGTAAGGACCTACACAGCTTGGAAAAGGCAGAGACTTCAGAATGAAAGATTTGTGCTGGGCAATCAATAGTTCAGACAAACCCCCTTCATATTCCAGAATCTGGGTAGAGAGGTTGCTGGGCACAACAAATGGCTTCCTCAACAGGAAGCCATTTCAATGAGCTGGAGTGATGGAACAGTGTCCTGCTTCTGTCTCTTTAGGTCAATAGGAGAACTTGCTGCCTCGCATTCTGATTCTCTTGCTTCTATTCATCCAAATGCCTTTTCAAATTAATTTAGTGACTCCAAATCAAATTTATTTATTCTGAAGCAGCTGGTGGCACATGTAGTTTTGATTTAGTGTCA
Organism: Nycticryphes semicollaris; assembly: GCA_013400055.1. Taxonomy (NCBI): domain Eukaryota; kingdom Metazoa; phylum Chordata; class Aves; order Charadriiformes; family Rostratulidae; genus Nycticryphes; species Nycticryphes semicollaris. Next base: position 340,660 of record VXBJ01001858.1, on the reverse strand, counting down.
ACTGAGGCAGTATCAAGTCCCCTTCTTGAACACGGCATTTGAACAGGCAGAGAAGAGGAAATATCCCTTTTAGAAATAATTCTGTCGTCAATCTAGAGGAGTGCAGTGCAGTTTGTATCCTACCATAGCAGAAAATGTGATTTCTTGAGGGTTTTCACCAAGGAAGAAATAGGATGTCTGTGTATTGTACTCTGGAACACAAACACTGATTGTTTCATTTTTGAACAATTTATAATCTTTGAAAACTGGATTTCTGCAGCTCTCTTATAGGCACAGGGCATCTTTAATTTAGAAGTATTATAGCGCGGTGTTTGAAGAAACCTTACTGTGAATGCAAAGGCCTACACTTCTGCATGTGTCAGTTGTGTGCTACTGGAGTAGCTGTTGTATCAAGGCTGGTAGATCCAGAAAATGGTCGATCCACCTGTGCAGCTCTGCAGGATCAGGACAGATCAGGGATTAACCACTTGCAGCTCTTCTGTGCTAGAAGGAGGGGGGTTTTGCCTTAGAGAAGATAACTTATGGTCTGACACTCACCCATACCAAGACCTTTAGTGAGCCAAATGAAGGATATACATTTTAGATCAGAATGAGCTATAAAAGTAATGATTTAGTACACAAAGGGAAAAGTTTGGGGCAATAGTTTATTTCAACCATCCACTCTAAGAATTATTGTCCCTAGATTATGCACTGAACACGCTGTGAATTAGAGAACACTCTGGCTGTAAACTCAGATTTCATGGGTAAAAGCAATAAAGTTTCATTGTGCAGAGATAGGTGAGAGTTAGATCCTAGTTAAAGCACAGATTGGAGAGATCATTAAGTAGGCAGCTAACATGTTTAACAAGCAAGTCTTTTCCAATGCTTATCTTCCCACATTGTCTAACTGATTAGGAGTATTTTCTTCTTAGTTTTAGAATTTAAAAAAGAAAAGGAAATAATTGTTGGAGATTTTATATTCCCTCCAACAGAAAAGCATGCAGGCAATATATCTAAGAAACCAGGAGTACAGTCATACGGTCAATAGCAAGAGAGGTGCCTCAGGACATCTATTCTGTCTTCAAAAGAATCCTTTATTGTGAAAACTCTCTTGTACCATTTGAATGCTACATACCAATGTCATTCAGCTTGCGGGGAAGCTGTTACCACTGGTTCCTCAGATGGTGCTTTTGCACCAGCACTTTCCTCTGCAGTAGAAACTATAGCAGAATCTATGTCATTACTTCAGCAATATTGGGGAGTTATGAAACACCTTTGCATATATAACACACTATAGGAAAAAAACATGACACTGAGTTTATGTAATATATTCCTCTTGTCCTACTTTTTTCTCTAATCACATACATGAGATATTAATAGTCTGGTGCTAATTTTTTAGAATTATTATTTACTGACTGCCATAACTATATTTGCATTTTTCAAGTAATAATTCACGAAGGAAAACTCCCTGTCCTAGAAGAATTTTAACCAGCCGAAAAAGTTATTGGCTCGGGCACAAGAATGATGCAGGTCTATGCGATCAGGAAGTAATATGTTACACAAATTTGCAAAAGTAGCAATTTTAAAAAAAGAAGGTAAAGAGAGGAAGGACATTTGCCACACAGACAGTGAAGAACCAGCTCTTTTCCTGGATTACTAAAACATAATTTAGACTGATGAAAAAAAGATATTCTGCCTTGTCACAACAATGTGTTAAAAAAGTTTAAAACTGAAGTTATTGAGGAATTTTGAGACAAAATTTGCTATTTGTGCACAAACCGACTGTGCCCAACTTTTTCAGGTGACAAAGTGATCTCCTGTGCTGTTAACTGATGAAAGTAAGCTTCTCTGAACAAGACAGGAGATGTAACAGAGAAGTTAAGGAAGACCTGAACACCTGCAGCCTGGTACCCTGGTTACCCTTCAGGGAAGCAGACAGACAGGCAGATGACAGAAGCCGAAGATAGCTTCCTCCCACTCCCATTTACTTCCAGCAGAAGCCTGGCAAAGATTTTGTAGTACACCAGTTTGGCCTGAGGAAGCCTGCAACATCTGCCAGCTTGTAACTCAAGCTGCTGGTGTGCTGGAGAGCTGGTAGTTTGAGACTGGTGCTGGTAACCAATCTGATGCTCAAGATTTGAGCCAGAGGGTTGGTCTTGATAACGTCATGACAATGTTCTCTGCCCTTGCCTGTCTCATCTGCCTCACTCCCTGTAGACCTGAGAGTGGGAGATGTCTAAACACAATGGCAGAGAGGGAGCAGTGTGGGTGCTGGAACGTGCAGGCAGATGAGGACTCTGCCTCAAGTGGAAGCAAGGCACAGATGAGATATACCTAGCATAAGCACTGCGGAAACCTTGACAGGTGTACAGGCCAGGGAAATGGGAAAAGTGGTATCCCTGAGGTGGTTAAGAATGGTTGTTCATGGGATGCCTGCACGACTGTGCATAGGATGTATACAGGGTGATATTCCAAGTAGAATCTCTGTGTCAGGTTTTTGAAATGCTCTGAAAAAGCACAAACTCACAACAGCCTTTGAAATTAACTTAGTGGGTTTTGCATAGAAAGAATAAACAGAGAATTGGAGTTATGGACAGCCTGGACATCTGTTCTAATATATCTACCTCACTTTGCAGGGAGTCTTTTGGGGGATCTGGGCAACACCTATAAATACTTAAAGGGTGGGTGTCAAGAGGATGGGGCCGGTCTTTTTTCACTGGTGTCCAGTGACAGGACAAGAGGAAATGGGCATAAATTTGAACATGGGAAGTTTCATCTAAACATCAGGAGGAACTTCTTTACTTTGAGGGTTGCGGAGCTCTGGAACAGGCTTCCCAGAGAGGCAAGTAAGAATGGCTATATTTGTAAGCAATTTGGTTCTGTTTACTGTGCTAGGTTTCACTTCACAGAAGTGACCTTGTGATCTGAGGTGGTTTGAGAAGTCTAAAACTCTGAGTTTTCTAATTCTTAGAGTTCTGCTGAACCTGATGTTCTGCCAGAGCACAAAGAAGCCCTCAGGTAATTAACTCAAACTTAATAAGGGGGTTTAGTTCATGAATTTCCTACTAACTTTTTAAGAAAAATGAAACATTATTTATGGGCATTATGGATCATGTAAACACCCAGATTACTTACAAAATGATATGAGGAGTTGCTATTGGGATCAGTTAGAAATCACATAACATCATGTGTCTTTGTTTTTCCCGTAGCCTTCCTTATGACAGAACAAGAGTTAAAGTTCTACCTAAATATCTTTGGAGTTCTTTGTCATGAAAAAGCTGGTGCTGTAAGGTCATGACTACATGAAAGGTGGACTGCTGTGATATGAGACTGGAGGCAAAACCCTGATGATAACCATCTCAAGCAGAATGAGCATGGTTGAACAGGTCCATTGGGGCTGAAGGGAAGTAGTGAGACCATGGACAGCATTGAAATAGAAGGAAGTTATATACTGAAAACAGTGAAAAACTCTGAACCTTGAAAAGTCACATTTTTTCTCAGAACAGCTGAGAGTTTCTACCATCTGACTGTTTAAGAGACTTTCTAATTACAAACAAACATAATTTTGCTGTAGGTCAGAGAATTAGGATAGATAACGAGAGATGAGGGATTGAAATTGGAAGGGTGAAGTCATAGGTCTGAAATATAGTTCAACTTCATTTAAGGAACTTCAATAGCAAATTAATGGCTCCAGAGCATGAACTGAATTAGTGTTTACATCCACATACTAAATATCCTTTCTTTTCTGTGGCCTAGCCCTAGAGGATGGTCTCACAATAGCAGTTAAAATATCTGACAACAAGCATAAAATAAAAATTTTGCAGATCTTTCAACATCCAGTACTGTGGAAATAGATATATGTGTACAAAAGTAATCATTCTGACCTCTCCCTACACATTTTGCAGGTGCATATAAGCAATTCAGTGTTTGATCCTGACTTTATGTGTTAGAAAAGCTACTTAACTGTGCTCTAAGTCTAATAAGCTTTAAAGCAGTGCATCTCGCCTTCAGATTGACTCACTGTACATCTAAAATAAACTCTCAGGTCTAAAGGTCATTGTAACTACTTGTGCTGCTTTTACTAAGCAGAATTTAATAACAGGTTGTTTAATTATCACTAACTGAGCTTCTAAAATTTTTCTACTGAATTAAAATATTAGAAATTACGCTGATTAGTAGGATTGTTTCCACTTTACTTAACAATAACTTCTGTTTTCTGTGGCCGAGAAAGAAGATACACTGCTGAGACGTGTGGAAGAAGTTAAGGAATGTCAGAAGGAGGAATTCACAATGAGAAAGGACACTAGTCCAGCAGATAAGCATGTTTTGTTAGCTCTGCCTTTCACTGTACTTGCTATTTACAAACCTGGCCATGTGTCTCTTCTGCTGCCCAGGCTACAGGAAGGAGACAGTGCCACCTGCAACAGACAGGAGTATTTATAATTCTGAGCTGCTCACTTCTAGCTCAGCCTGAGCAGAGCAGTGAAGCATAGCTAGAAAATGTGAAAAGATAGCCAGCACAGAGGGCAAGGAGTGGGTACGGAAGGAAGCAAAATCAGTTAAAGTCCAAGTTTCCTGCTTGCTATTTGCCACTTCTGTGTACCTCGATGGACTGAATAGGCAGTAGTTGAACTTTCTTACACATAGGAGTTTCATACCCACTTGTTGCCCCACCAAAGGTGGTAAAGGAGCATCACCATCTAAGGAAAATAAAAGAATGCTTCCCCTTAGATTAACTGGACAGCTCCTGATATGAAGTCTATTAAAGTCAGCAGAGAGAAGTCTCCTTGCTGGTTGTGTAAGTTTTTCACAGCTTCAAATATTTAAAAAAAAAAATCACAGTGTAAGAAAACATGGTGTAAGACAATATTAGGTTATAAGCTTGCTAACACCTATGTTAAAAATATCTGTATTTCTAAGGTTTGGTGGAACACTTTAAAGAATATTTTCCCATTAATACAAACTGGAGTTCAAAGCCTAGCAGTATCTGAGTATTTCACCCCAAAAAAGGTCCCATCTTCCATGTACCTTGGCCAGATTCTAAGGGGATTCCCCTCATTGCATGCTGGGCTGTTGAGTCCCAAGGCAGCTTGGAGCCAGAGCAACAGAGGACAGCTCCTGCCCTGCTGCAGACATCAGACTGCAGTAATCCCCATGGGACAGAAATATAGGATGGTGGGGTCCGCCTTACACCCTTCCACCAGAATGTTGATGAATTAAATGCAAGAGCAGAAGACTTGCTTAATGTGTTGTTTATTATCTATATAATGAATATAATATCTAATCCTTCTGGTTCTGTGCTAAAAGCTAAAGCAACAGTCAGGCTAAAATGATTTTTATCTTAGAATATTTACAATTTACGTGAGAGAGATAATTGATTCTCCAAGACTTTTTCTGAAGAAAATACGTTCTCCAAAGGGGAATATGGATGTGACTAATTCTTTTTCAAAATGGAAAAAAAAGCCCTGTATAGATATTCATACAAATCTATATATATATTACATATATGTATATGTACACAGTGTAAAAGATGCATTTTTTTTTTAGGTATTTGCTTAATTACTGAGTTGAATGTCCTCAGTACTTCTATTGTTTGAAAAAATATGACCCTTTTATTATTTTCACTTTGTGATTGACCAGCTGAGTTATGTGAACTCATTATTTTTAAGTGAATGTTGAGAGGAGTAATGGTGGCAGCTAGCAGACAAAACATTAATGACCAGTAAGCACTCACACAAATGCCTAGTAATCACTCTCTTTTCATTAAGCAGCAAAGAAATGACCTGGTAATTACAATAAGCACTGCCTTGCTTTATGCAAAAGTGTCATTTGTTTTAGTTATTCAACTTGTATTTTTATTCTTTCGGCATCAGAGCTGCTGTTATTGTGAGTTGGTACGTGCAGCTGTTGCACAGGAAGAGAGACTAGAAATTTAGGGGGTAGGAAAAGAAAAGACAAAGTTCAGTTTAGGACCTAAATACATCACTTGCAGATATGATGATGAATTT
>VXBJ01001858.1:320523-330676 GCA_013400055.1 Nycticryphes semicollaris | reverse complement strand
GTAATAATTAGCACTGTTGAAAATAAATATTTAGATTTAATATAGCAGTGATGGATATATAAAAATATATAATATATAATATATAATACATATGTTATAATTATGATATGTATATGTATATGTATATGTATATGTATATGTATATGTATATGTATTTATATATACATGAAGCATAGAAACTCTTTTCTTCCAGGTAAAGGCAGATCCTACAGAATAAGAATAAATGGTCTGAATTTTCCGTTGCCATACTGGGGTTATTTAGTAGCAATATATTATTTTATATCTATAAAGAGATATATAGGTAGATAGATAGATAGACAGAATATTATATCATGAGACTGTTGTAATTTTCAATGACTAAAAGTTGCCATAAGGACTTGGTAGCAGAAAATCTGTACTGTTATCATCAAAGCCATCTTTCTGGATTCAGTGAGTAGTGTTATGAGGTTTAACAGTTGGATATCACTGCTTTCAGAACCTGTGAAAGTTTCAGAACCTGCTCTATTCAGGTTTCCATTAAGAGTGACTTGTATTTGAAAATTTACAGCCTTCCAAAACAGCTGAAGTTCAGCATAAAGTTGTGCCAAGAGCCCCTGGTGAAATTTGGAACAAGGATCAATACACAAATATTTTACTGACCCAGTATTGATAATTAAAGGAAAGTTCAGGGATTTGCTTAAGTTATGCAGTCTAGTTATTGCACTAAATACACCATCCATTGATAATTTGGCAACAGGTCTGTCATACACAAGTATTAAGGTAAGGTCAACTAAAATGTTATTACTACTATTATGGCTCAGAGAATTGAGAATCCATATAGAATTTTAAATTTTTTTTAAATTGTGTTTTTTCTTTTTTAGTTTGGAATGAGAATTAGAAGTACTATTATTAAAATTCCATATAAAAAATAATTGATGAAGAAAAGATTTTTTTACTCTCTCCAAACACAAGGAACCTCACTGAATTTGGGAGTTTTAGCAGGCAGGATAAGTAGCAGCACATGCTGCAGACACCAAAGAAAAACACAATTAATACATTGATAGTTTTCTGCTTGGTTTGGCTTGATTTGAAGTACTTCCAATCAGTTATCGACTGCCAAATAAGAAGCAACTGCTGGATTCTGTGATAGTCTTACTTATTACTGGAAGGAACAGAAGTTCTACACAGATGATTAGAATTATCCAAAACATGGCAGACATTGTTTCAAGAGAAATTTAGTAAAGTTTTCTTTATTTAGTGCCCTAGCTTTAGGAGTAAACATTAAAAATTAATTTTATCTCATTTGAGGCTAAAAGTGCAAGCCAGTACAGAATGTCCCACATAAGGAGTCTGATACTTACCATTTGTCCATTAAATTATTACTGGTAAAATCTATTATATTCAAGTCCTCACTTCTGTGGGAATATTGAGTCATTCAACTTCCCTACACCCTTGCCAGGAATTTACAGACACAGCCTTTCTGCAGAGCTCTGAGTCAGCACATTATTTGTCTCTTGAGAGGGAGAATCCTAACAGAAACCCGATCTGGACACTCATAAAGACCTACAAGGAAAAACTTTTGCCAAAGAAGGGTGACTATGTTGACTGTAAATTCTGCAAAGAGATTTTTTTGTGTATTCTACTCACCTAAGTGGAGCTACATAGCAGCTTTAATTCAGTGTCACAATTCTTGTTTAACAGGAATTTGCAAAGGAGGAAGGAAGGACAAGCTAGAGCAAACATGTAGAAAAAGGTGATATCCTATTTGCCATATACATGAGCAGGAAGGAATATTCTGCTCCATGAGTTGCCTTTTGTTTTTTGTTAGTCCTGGTTAAGAGTACTCTCATATGTGTCACCCAAGCCTTTATCTTAGTCATATATTTTTAAATTAATAAGTAGTGTTACTGAATGTAAATGAATTTATTGACTGAAAATTAAGTGCTATTTAATATCTTTGTCAGAGACATGGACAGTGGGATAGAGTGCACCCTCAGCAAAATTGCTGACAACACCAAGCTCAGTGACATGGTTGACAGGCTGGAGGGAAGGGATGCCATCCAGAGGGACCTGGACAGGCTTGAGAGGTGGGGTGGTGCAAATCGCACGAAGTTCAGCCAANGGACCACCAAAAAGATCAGAGGGCTGGAGAACCTCTCCTATGAAGACAGGCTGAGAGAGCTGGGGTTGTTCAGCCTGGATAAGAGAAGGGTCCAGGAATATCTTACAATGGCCTTCCAGTACCTGAAGGGGTACTACAGAACAGGTGGAGAGGGACTCTGTTGGGAAGTGTAGTCACAGGACAAGGGGTAATGGCTTTAAATTGGAAGAGGGGAGGTTTAGATTAGATACCAGAAAGAAATTCTTTATTGTGAGGACAGTGAGGCACTGGAACAGGTTGCCCAGGGAAGCCGTGGCTGCCCCATCCCTGGAGGGGTTCAAGGCCAGGCCGTATGGGACTTTGAGCAATCTGGTCTGGTAGGAGGTGTCCCTGCCCATGGCAGGGGAGCTGGAACTTCATGATCTTTAAGGTCCATTTCAACTCTAACCATTCTATGACTCTAAGAAAATATGCTACAGAGAATATGAAAAAGAATAAGCCTTAAGGTAGGAATATTTAGAGTGGCTGATAGTGTTTATTAGCTTTGAAATGAGAAAAACAGCACCATGCCTAGTCTAGATAAATGGCCTATCACAAAGACACAAAAAGTGCTGTGTTCCTGATTAACCCCAATTAGTAAGTATTTTTAGTGCTAAGTTCACTTGCTTTTAAACAATGGTTTGAAAAGCACACATTTTCAAGAAAAGACAGTAAGTCTAGCTTATTGCCAAAGTAACATCAGTTTGTTAACTGTGTGTATTTACTAACTTTTCAAGCTGCATCTGACAATCTACAACACAACTAGAACAATTTACTTTTTATATTTTATGTCATGACAAATATTGCTGTGACTAGAGGAAAAGTAAATAATTTTCTTAGCAAGTAATAGAAATGAGTTAATATTTTGGGTGACAGGCATATTATTACTCACAACTCGGTGAACTGTGGAGCAATGTATACTAGTAATGGGATTTTAGAATTTGATTTTCATGTCATTTAAACTGAATACTGAAGTTAGTCGTAAGAGCTGGTTCTGTGCTCTTCTAGGGCAGTGTAAAGTAGTGTTTCTTCACAGTAATGTTTTTGTGGTACATCACTGTGCGGCATCAGTAAATAGACTGATCAATCCATTTTTGTGTATGTATGTATATACGTTTATGGTGCTGTCTAATCTAGATTTCCTCAAGGAGAGTCAGTTTTAGCCTGCACACAGGTTTCAACTCAGCTTTCAGATTTACCTGTTGATACCTGGAAAGGAGCTTGTTATTGCAATTCTTTTCTTTGTAAAGGAAAATGTAACCACTGACTGCAGAGAACTGGAACTGTTGCTAGATGCTGGCCTTTCTCTGAACTCAGCCTACCTGCAAAATGAGTAAGACTAACTATGAACAAGATTCATGATTCAGCACTACATCAATGTAGGCTCCTCCTACACTACGGAAAGTCTGTAAAAGTCACTCTCTGTAATCCTGACTAGTATTTACTGTGCTTGGAGGGTATTCAAGTCTCATTTATATTGCAAGTTAAGATCAAAAGCACTGATTTTCCTCCTTTCTACATATTTAACAAACCCACATGGATCAGCAGGGAAAATGAGTCTTCCCGAAGTCCACAAATGATGTGACTATCTTCTGCTAAGCAGGACTAACTGAAATATCCTCATCACTACACAGACTGCATCTGAATGTTTACCCTTGTTGGTGTTGCAATTCTTAAGGTAACAGAAAGTCACACAGACCTGGTACCCAATTCACAAAGTTGTCAAATGATTTTTGAGCAATAAAAAAAAGTTTTGCTAGCACTTTAAGTTCTATACTGTCTAGTAGGTTATTGAGAAAAAAAGGTGTAACTCTACCCTAATTAAATTTGGAAACGGGAAAAAACTCTCATCAAGAAGAAGATTCTTACAGGTTACTTTGTTGAGCACCTTCTCTTTGAATGCCAGGTCCGCAGTGCCATTTTGGACAGAGAGAAATTACTAGATTAGAATTCGAGCTCTGACCTGACTCATACTTTGGTGCAAGCAGACTCCAGGAATACATAAAGTGGTGATTAGAGTTTACATTTTAACATAACAGAGGCCAGATGGAAAAAACATAGTATGTGAAAATATTAAATACCTCATGCCCAGACATCATAGAATCCCTTACAGTGCTCCAGCAAATCACAAGACCACTCATGGGTTCAAGGCATTCATTTCAGCTTCCAAAAGGGAACAAGACATTGAGACAAGTAGCTACAGTTACACATGTACAAACTTATTCACCTCAGTGGCATTAAAATGCCACCGCAGAGTACTTGTATATCTTGAAAAAGCCCCAGTGCAAACCTGCATTCTTGCTTGAGTATAGCTAAGAAACAAAACATTTATTGTAGGAATGTATGTGCTCCTACTTTTACACTGCAATATGCAATGCACAGGTATAAATACAATGGCCCTATTTCACATAAACTATTTGTAATTGCTGTAACCACAAGCTACTTGTGGTCCAGCAACATCATATGCTGTTAACATGAACTGCTGTGTATTGTAGTTAGCATCACAATGCTTTGTGGAAAGTCATTTGTTGAAATGCAAATCATGTCTTAAACTGACTTTTTTGCCCCTGTCACTTCATCTCCTGCATGACTACATAAAAATACAAAACAAAAAAGAAAGAGGACTTGTCTCACTCTTGCAGGAAGGGTGCCACAAATGCAGTGTTCAGCCTCATAACTTTCTGACATGCTGTCCTCTAAATAGCATCCTGAATCAACTGACAATAAAATATTTTATATGTTACTATCGAGTTGGCTTCATTTTGTTCATTATTTAAATAAAGTACCTGTCACAGATAACATAACTATTTATAGACCAGTATCATTCAAATTATGTTTCAATGACCTTTAGTTATGCCTGCAGAAAAAGGCATATCTGTGCAGTATTCTAAATATGAAATATTTTGCATTTGGAATGCTCAGTTAGATCAAAACATAGAGATTCAACAAGGCCAACTGTTGGGTCCTGTACTTGGATCACAACAGCCCCAGTGCAGCGCTACAAGCTTGGGGAAGAGTGGCTGGAGAGCTGCCTGGCAGAAAAGGATCTGGGGGGGTTGGTTGACTGTTGGCTGAACATGAGCCAGCAGTATGCCCAGGTGGACAAGAAGGCCAACAGCATCCTGGCCTGAGTCAGGAACAGCCTGGTGAGTAGGGCTTGGGATGTGATCATTCCCCTCTACTCAGCACTGGTGAGGCCCCATCTCAAGTACTGTGTCCAGTTTTGGGCCCCTTACCACAAAAAAGGCATTGAGATGCTGGAGCAAGTCCAGAGAAGGGCAACGAAGGTGGCTGAGGCACCATCACTGGAGGTATTCAAAAGACAGGTTGACATAGTGCTTAATGACATGGTTTAGTGATGACTTGTTTTTTGTCGGAGTTATGTTGCTGGTTGGACTAGGTGATCTTAAAGGTCCCTTCCAACATAAACAATTCTATAATTCTATTCTATGAAAAATTATTAGTCTCTGTATCAAAGTCAGGTTTAAAATAATATTTGCAATCTACTGTTTGTGACACAGAAGATCCTGTTTGTTACTAAAAATATAAAGAAGTTGTTAAGTCAGACTGTTAGCCTGTACAATCTATTTTCTCCCAACAACTTCTATTTAGGATATGCCCTAACTGACTTCAAGGTCCATTTTATTAAAGGACTGCAAGAGAAGACACAGTAACATTAGGCAGAGGAATAGAAGTTCTTCCTTGTAGGGAAACGTACAATATCAGTGCAATCTATATATAGGTTTTACAGACTAAGTACTTATTTTGCTTATTTTTTTCTTATGTTTTAATCTGTTAATACTAGTTAGCTGTTACCATATTCAAATTACAGCTTTTGGAGAATTGCAATAACACGTGGAAAATCTTTCTTGTAAGCTTGCCATTCTCTGTTTTTGATGAGATATATAATCAGAGCAAGTATTTCACACAAATGGCAGGTTACAATGAATAATTTTCAACACATGTTAAATAAGCACCGAATGCAAGATGCTCCAATGTAGAACTAATGTTAGTAGAATTGTTTGTCTAAAAAAAGAATTGCTTCAGTTTTTGACTGTACAGCCGTAGAATCATAGAATCATAGAAACATTCAGGTTGGAAAAGACCCTTGGGATCATCCAGTCCAGCCATCAACCCACTCCACAAATTCCACCCCTACACCATATCCCCAAACACCACATCTAAATGACTCTTAAGTACATTCATGGATGGGGACACAACCACCTCCCCGGGCAGCCTATTCCAATGTGTGACCACTCTGTGAAAAATTCTTTCCTAATGAAAGAACTTCTAACACACTCATGTTTGATACAGAAGAAATTAGCATGACTTCACAGAATACACCTCCAGAGTAACATGTAGATTACATAGAAGACTGTCACATAGTCCTTGCATGATGGCAGAGAAGTAGACGAAGGCCAATATTGTGCCAGTTTCAGTAAGGAAAAGGATTTTCTGCTGAAACCTGTACAGCTTCTAAGTCTAGCACTCATGACAGAGAATGTTTTAGCACCTTTTACAAAAAGATGTACCACTTAGCTTTTTAAGCACACATCGCTGAAGTGTGATAACCAAGAGGAGTCTGAGGGCAGTGCGTCTGATGGGACAAATTCTTTGCCTGGATGAAAATGGATTGCAGACAATTCAGTAGATGCTATTTGCACAATTTAAAGGCTATTGTTTCCGAGGAACAGCTTCTTCAGGGTTAAGAGTGCTGCAGCTCAGAAACCCTCTGTGTGTGCTTCCTGGGGACTGCAGTTAGCAAGAATGGTCAAACTAGGGTTGGCTTTCAAAGGCACTAAAAGTGCACCACACAACTCTGCCTAATGCTGTGTCTTTTGCCCTGACTGAGGGGTATGAAAGTGATCAGAGCATTAAAATGCTATGAGTGAAAACATGGAAATGGAATCATAAGAGATTTTTCCAAAATGCGAGTGACTGAGTGAGCGACTGAGAAGATACAAATGTAAACACAAGAAACATCTTGAATCCATCTATTTTTGTGGTCTTTACCTTGCTCGTGATCCTGCAGTAACTTTTATTTCCTTCAATAATTTTGCAGTGAAACAGAAGTACTTTGAACAAGGACAGCTTCTCTGCCTTCAAGACCCTTGCTTCTTCTTTCTGCAGTACATTTGTTGGCCATGGGTATTATTCTCTCCATAGAGTGAGCCTGGACCAACAGTTATATCTTTCCAAGAGGAAAAAAAATCAGTCCAACAGGTAGAAGCACCAAAATGTACAAACTGCAATATGCAATTATTAGGTTCCTGCTCTGCTTATGTTAGGCACAAGCTTAAGTCCATAAACATCTCCACTGAAACACACGCTGAAGTGCTTGCAGAAGCAAGGTTTTTGGTTTGGGTGGGACACACTATGCAGAAGGAAAAGAGGATGGTGGGAATTTTCCTTTTAAACTGTTCTCTGTAGATAGCAAAGACAGAGAGAGTCTGAAAAGCTATTTCTTCAGGATGGCAGAGTAATAGATTTCACATGAACCTGTCACTATTTCTTTCAGTCTTTCCATGTACTGCATTGCCTGGTCTTACAGGAAATACTCCCAAGGCATTTTAGTTTCAACACAGGATAAAGAGCTCTGAATAAATATACCCCTCTAAAAAAAACCTGTAGTCCTAGGGTTTGAGAAGGGAAGGTACTGATCTCACATTTGATTTTCTATTTGCAACAGCTAGTGGTTCACCAGAGTTGTAGGTGTCTGAAAGAAGTGTGTTTAGGGAGACAATACTTTGGTCTTTTCTCTTAGTGGTCTCTTTTGTTACACAGAAGGTGATGACAGTAAAAGAGGTAGCACTTTCCTATCATGTTTAAATGCATATGTTGCTGTTAGTGATGTCTTGTTGTTCTGTCCTTACTCCATGCTATTTCTCTGGTAATTTTTATGAATAAAGACTGCTCCTACAGTAGTGTTGAAGAGAAACTGAACAGTTCTTACATACCCACAGTGGATACTTTTCAAGGATGAGTACAGCAACTGTTCTTTCAAAAAGATCATCAATGTTGCTTAACATCCTACTAAAGCAGGTGAATCTGATGACACGTTAGCTTCAAAAGAAAGTGCTGTTCCAAGCTTGGAGATGAAAAGCAATCTTTTTGTCATGTTGCTTAACACATCAATAGGATTGAACTTTTCACACTACTTATTCAGCTGCCTTTTTCTACCTCCCTTACAGTTAATTGTGTTTAATACCCTATATCAGAAACTAACCACTATATTTAAATACCTCTCTCAGTCATTTTTAATCAGAGTTGGAGAGTGAACTGAATTGGAACAGTGACAACCAAAATGCAAAACAATCTAAACAGACCAAAGTGAATCAAGTTGCTGTATATAAACCTTCCAAAACTTCCTGGACTTGGACAAATCCAAGCTCTCCTTAATCTCTGTAACTTTCTGTGTCACCCTTTTTGCAGTGAGCACTTTCAGTCTCTCCTCCATGACCACATTGCTGCCATCTGTAGCAGTTCCACATGTTCTCTCTATTCAGTAGGTTTTACTTATGAGCAGCCCAAGGAAGCATTCAGGCAAAATGTCATTTCTTAATACCTTCATTGTACCTTTGAATCGTTTGAAATATTTTTTCACTTCCAATGTGAACAAGAATGCTATTTTGTCAGGGGAAAAAAAAAAAAAAAGATCCCAACCAAAACTCAGTACCAGTTTCTCCTACTTTTCTCTGCTAAAAGAATTGTAATTCAAAATTTCCCACCAGCTACTGGGCTGAGGGTGTATAATTGCTTGTCAGGGAGGGAAGATATTTCCATAACCAGCTGTTTTTAATAGCAAAAAGCACAGCACACAAGCAAAACACTGAAGAACATGCTGGCAATCTGTGTTAGTGAGTGTACTACATGTGCAGTGGGTGGTTGGGTCACTGACCAATTCTTGAGCCTTTCCCTCTCAGCTATAACAAAGAAGGACAGAGACTTCCATTTTGGGAGAAATTAATTCAGTTGTTGCAATCTGTTGAATTATGACAAAAGCAGGCAGTTATGTATACGAGACAACTTGTGAAACGATTACCATAAAAGATACACCACTGTGTATTTCTAGTTCTTTCTCAACATGTTCAGATGTGGCAATGAAAGACAAAAGTCAATGATCCAAAGCATGTTTTCTAATGTATGATTTCCTAAGCTGGCTCACTTTGCAAATCATCCAGGATAACTCAGATTTAAATTTCTTATTTTAGATATTGTGTACAGAAGAAAATACAAGCAAAGGTATAGATGAAAATACAAAAGAAAACATACTTCACTATTTTATTCAGGGGAAAAAACAGTTAAGTAGACTTATTTCTTTGGTAATTTCTTTTAATGAAAACAGCAGTGAAATGCAGAGCAGCTTATCAAGGTTATACATAATGTAAATACTCGGTCTCAAGATCTCAGCTAACTGAGTACAGGAGGAGGAGAAGAATTCCTGGGTGTTACAAATATATCCAGACTATGTTACCAGTTAATTGCTGCATCTACATCACCTCACAGGTGAGACAATACGTTTATAACATCACAGGGAGATCAAATATTGTAGTGCAGTCAGGGGAGAGAGGAGTGATAAACTAAGCGAAATTAGAGAGAAAGTGCCTGGATAAATAAGAATGAAAAACAGATACTCAAAACATGAGATGCTATTTTGGAATGGAGAAATTTAGTAGAGTAGTCATTCAGTATTCCTGCCTTTTCACTTCTTCAGTATCATCAGAAAATACTGATTTTAATGAACCATATACTGCATTTCCTTAATGTGTCACATAAAAATCTCTCTAATCTCTGCCTGTTTTGAGATGAGTAGACTTAAACAGAATCAATTTCTCAGTGTGCTTCCATACCCTTCTGATTAATAGCTTTTTCCTTTCACTGATGGATTTTTGGGGTCATTAGAATGGCTGAAGGCAGACAAATTCTCTAATTCTCCAAGCAGAATTCTGTTTTTAGTTAACTGACCAGTTCTACCACTCATGCCCATTAAAACCTGGTCTTTTTTTTTTTTTTTTTTTTTTTTTTTTTTTTTTT
>VXBJ01001858.1:295744-320495 GCA_013400055.1 Nycticryphes semicollaris | reverse complement strand
TGGGAGGGGGGGTGGCGTGAGATGGGGGGGTGAGGTGCGGAATTTGTTGTATTTTGGTCAAGTACTTCAAATTCACCTTTTTCCTCCTTTAAAAAAATAATCTAGTTTCACGTATAGGTAAGTATCCAGATGGTGAAAATACCTGCTACCATATCAGTACTGTGAAATTTTTGCTTTTTATGCTGTTTTGAAATCCAGGCAAATATCTATTCTGACTGTCCAATTAGCCTAAGAGGTAGCTGACAAAATTATGTCCTTTTGTAATGAATGACACTATATTTTCCTGCCCATTGTAACTAGGATCTAACTTCTATTGCACCAGGAGTTGAAGACTTAAGCAATTTTTTGCTGGATGCTAAGAGCCACTGTTGCTTTGTATTAAAATTTCTGTCAAAAAATACACTAACATTGCTGTTTACTGGCTGCATCCAGAACAACACACTGTGCACAACATTCTGTGCACAGAGAGGCTTCTCAAAGTTCTCCTGCTTTTTAGAAAAATCTTCATTTGGGACAACCTTCATACTCCAAGGTGTTCAATCTGCTAATAAAGCACTCAGCTTAATATTCTAAAAGAATAAAAAAATTGCTGAGATTTTAAACTATAAAAATCTTAAGGTTAGTGGCTGAAGTTTTCATGGCAACTTAACATAAGGATGATTTTTTTTTTTTTTTGTATTAGAAGAATCTCCTTCAGGAATGAGGGACATAGCTTCTGGTGTTTATATATCATAGTACTTTCCGTTTGTGTAACCCCATAAAACTTCTGAATGCTTTTCTGTTGCTGGATTTTTTTATCCAACACCAGTCCACATTCTGAGCTAAGAAGGAAGACTGTGCCTCTCTTTCTCTCTGCCTCTGTTCTAGCTAGAACTTATCAATAAAAATGGAAGAATAGAAACCCTGGTTTACATCACTGTCCTCCATACCATTGGATTGGCTTCCTTGCCAACACCTTAACACTACTGAACCTCTTTTATAATGTTGATGCAGGAAACAGCCATTAAGCTGTGATCTATTAAAACCTCCATGGAGAAAAAGCAGCACCCTAGGATGAAAGAGATGATAAAACACTCTAAACTCCTTCCAGATTGTCTGAAGCCATGAATACACATTGTGGAAAGGGTAAGTCCTCCTGATTTTATATTCCTCTTGTACTGACAGATGACTGATTCCACAGGAATAAACAAAATTAAACCGGAAATTTGAAAGCAGCTTCAAAAGAATTCAGCACCTAATTCTTTTGATGGCTCTTTTGAAGTTGCAGACTTTAACCTCAAAAATAATCTACATCTTTTTAGATGTTCTATTATTGCACAGACACTGAACGCTCAACATAAAAAAGCTTTTCAATTGACTGGTTTGCATTATTTGTCCTTCCCAAGCTTTGGGATTATTCAGAATGCATTGAAAAGAACCTCTCTGATTGAGCATACTATTTTATATATAGTGCCACAAACCAAAGTGTTTCAACATGTCAACATTGAATCTAAGGTTACTAAAGTTTCTGAAAATCACACATATACCAGCAACAGTTCAAATAAATTAAGTATCTGAATACAGCAAAGAAGGTCTGAGAGTGCTTATGGTTTAACTTGCAGATAAATGAGTGGAACTTTTTGCTCTCTGCAGATGTCACTCCTGAGATCTCAGGCCTGAAGGAACATACAAGGAGGGGAACAGGAGCAAAGGTATCAGCTCTGACATCTATGGTGACGGTGACAGAAGAGGGTCTAAAGCCCTTTCCCACACCATTAGCACAAAACACAGTAATAGCTTCACATTATTCCTTTTCATATAAAAACTCCAGCACGTATTTTGAACCTCCTGTGAGGCAGAGTCTCCTGAAGCTCCCACTGAATGGACACGTTTTACTTCTGCTCCAAATAAGTGATAGCACATACAGACAATCAAGCCGTATATTCAGACGCATCAGAAGTGTGCACACACAGACACACACACACAAGTTTGTTACTGTCTTTCTACTACTTTCTCACTGAAAGTCATTCAAGCCACTTCATAAGTCTACCATGCAGTGCAAATGGGAAACAGAAGGTCAAATAAGAAATTTATCCTCCAGGAAGACTTTATGTGCATCTTAAGGAAAGAGTCCAAGAAAGCCTAATTGTGCCTGAAAGCATAATGGTCTAACTTCATCCCCAGCTAAGGTCATACATAAAGGTTTTTTTAAATTTCTCAGATCATAAAGCTAGCTAAGGTGAAAGTCATCCAATGCCAATTTAGAAATTTTTTTACTTTGAACTTAAAGAGTATTAGTTGCCTTCACCTGAAAAAGGCAAGAAATATGTTATATACTACCTATGCAATAATTTGGGTGTACATAAATGATTACCAGAAACTTTTTGTCGAAGAAATACATGGTGAAAAGAAAAGGAAATGTAAACAGTATATTAAAAATAATCTTGCATTGTGTTAGTTGGATGTAAATAGTTTTCCTTCTCAAATTAGTTTAATGTATCAAACACAAAGTTTTAATCTGGAGCTTCAGCCCAGCAAACCTAGCATGTACAACGTCAGAAATAACTGCAACTAGAGTGTTTATTTGATCTGCTAAAGAAAAGCTTCAAAGGATAAATCCTAAAATCAGGCTCCATTTCTCAGTATTTGAAAGGCTTGTCAATTGGTGCCAGTCACAGCCAGTTTTATTTTTATGTTTATTATTGATTTTAATAGCAAATCTGAAGAAGCAGTAAGTGAAGATCCATAAATCAATAGGATGTAGAAATGGAAATATAGACTTATGACAAAATCCTGTTCTTGTCCTTTTATACATCTGAAACTGGCAACACATGAAGAATATAGTGCTCAACGAAGGACATTTTGGATTAACTAGATGAAAATATTTTTAATTACATACTGTTAAAACTGAAATTAAAACATTATCCCTCATTAGTACCTGTAAAAAAAGTCAAGCACTGCAATTTCAGGGAATAAAATAACCTACTTTTCACAGTTCAATGCACTAATAGTTGATGTGCCTCCAATAAACTGTTATTTAAAAAAGGGATGTTTTAATTACCATATGGTTGCCTAATAGAGTTGTAATCTACCATAACAGAATTCTGTAAGTATATAAATATGTAAGTAAATAAGTACGCTTATGCTCACTGATAAATTTACCAGGTACTCAAAATATGTTGATGCAGCTTGTGCTCTCACAATGTGATAGGCTTTTGTTAGGTGGGCTGAAAGAATTCTCTTAAGGCAACACAAGAGCAGATTCTGTGTGTTCTTAGCCCTTTATGGTACAAGATGAAGGGACATAACCTGATTGATATTGCACTGTAAGGCTCTATCACTTAAGCAAACATGACTCCACTTGGCACATCTAGAAACAACAGTTTAGCATGCTAGACAAAATCTGCAAAATCATTTAGGTATACAGAGTTCAGTTCTACTATAGTTGGAAGGAAATAGTGTCTTATCAAAGATAGGAAGGACTTTTTGCTTTGAAAGAATGTTTTCAAGAATGTCTAAGGTAATAAAATTACTGTGGTAACTTTCATTTCCTCAATAAAAGAAATCTTTATGTAGACTGGCTTTGGATTTATTGATGGTGAAGATCATTCTTTTGTCTGCTACAAGTATGTCTGCAGGCTTTTTATTATCCTTTATTAGTATTTCTTCAAATAATGCAAGTATTCCTGTCTGATCTTAGCTCAGTCCAGGCTTTAGAATTTAAAGTTTATAAATAAGGGTATAACACAGAAGGCTACTGTCATGTAGAGCATACATAGGATGACAGAGTGGTGAGAAGTAAGTTGCTATCTTCTTTGCTGTACAGACCTACAACTAATTCATACCTGACACTATCTATTATATGTCCCGAAATTATTCAAGCAAATTTTTCAGTAAGTCTCAAGGCTACTCTTAGAGTGATGAGGACATCATCGTATGGATCATATGGACTTTCATAGATCTTAGTTTTAATGCACAGATTACAGGACTGATGTATTTGGCCATTTCAAGTAATCCATTGATCTTCCTGCTGCAATCAGAAGGCAGCTGTAAGATGACAGCAGTCCTCTAAACATACTAATATGCAAATTTAGTTCCTATTTCATCACATACTCTTCTTTAAGAAACAGATACCAAAGAAAGGGAGAGGATTTGCTCTTCTAGCTTCTTTGGTAGAGAAGAGGAGATTCCTGGTTGTAAAGTGCAGAACGCTTGGCACGAGGATGGAGATCATAGAAGGAAACACTCAACACTGTCATTCCCATTATTAAGTTCCAGGCCTTCAAATCTGTCCACAACATAGAGGGTCACCCCACCACCTCTCCTTCCTTGTCTATCCCTGCTGAAGTGTTGNTTATCAAAGATAGGAAGGACTTTTTGCTTTGAAAGAATGTTTTCAAGAATGTCTAAGGTAATAAAATTACTGTGGTAACTTTCATTTCCTCAATAAAAGAAATCTTTATGTAGACTGGCTTTGGATTTATTGATGGTGAAGATCATTCTTTTGTCTGCTACAAGTATGTCTGCAGGCTTTTTATTATCCTTTATTAGTATTTCTTCAAATAATGCAAGTATTCCTGTCTGATCTTAGCTCAGTCCAGGCTTTAGAATTTAAAGTTTATAAATAAGGGTATAACACAGAAGGCTACTGTCATGTAGAGCATACATAGGATGACAGAGTGGTGAGAAGTAAGTTGCTATCTTCTTTGCTGTACAGACCTACAACTAATTCATACCTGACACTATCTATTATATGTCCCGAAATTATTCAAGCAAATTTTTCAGTAAGTCTCAAGGCTACTCTTAGAGTGATGAGGACATCATCGTATGGATCATATGGACTTTCATAGATCTTAGTTTTAATGCACAGATTACAGGACTGATGTATTTGGCCATTTCAAGTAATCCATTGATCTTCCTGCTGCAATCAGAAGGCAGCTGTAAGATGACAGCAGTCCTCTAAACATACTAATATGCAAATTTAGTTCCTATTTCATCACATACTCTTCTTTAAGAAACAGATACCAAAGAAAGGGAGAGGATTTGCTCTTCTAGCTTCTTTGGTAGAGAAGAGGAGATTCCTGGTTGTAAAGTGCAGAACGCTTGGCACGAGGATGGAGATCATAGAAGGAAACACTCAACACTGTCATTCCCATTATTAAGTTCCAGGCCTTCAAATCTGTCCACAACATAGAGGGTCACCCCACCACCTCTCCTTCCTTGTCTATCCCTGCTGAAGTGTTGGCAGCCATGAATCACAGCAACTCCTCCCACCACATTTCTGTGATGGCAACTATATCATAATCTTTCTTCTGTACAATGGCCTCCAGCTTCTCCTGTTTGCTCCCTATGCTGTGTGCATTTGAGTGGATGCGGTTCAGCTGGGCTAACTGTCCTGCCATTTTTTTGCGGGGGATGAGCCCTAATTCCCACTTGATAGTGCTCAGACCCTTCTGTAGTTGTCAACCTATTACTAGGTCAATACAGTTTCCACTGCACCTAATTTCATGTTCTCTTGGTGTGAAAACTCCGGACTTTTGGTGAATCTGTGTCACCAGTAAATTGCTGGTCTCTGTCTCATAAATGTCCAAGCATCTTTTATGCAGCATCTACCTGTGAACTTTTCCTGCAAATCATCTTTCCCTCTCTTAGTCCTTCTGTAGAAAGGGAAGATCACATTTCCTTCAACAATTTGCTGTATTGCACCTGCATTACTTTTCTTGTTGCTAAGATTTTTATGAACTTCAAATGCTCCGTAGCTTTGGCATCTTAAAACCCTGATATTTATTCTACTGTGCATCTGATACCACCAAATATCTTCCAGTCAGACTTCCACTCTCCCCCTTCATGTCCTTATTACCTTAAGGGAGCTTACTAGCTCCCCCTTTCTATCCTTACCTGGGTGTTTCTGTTGCACCCAAAGTATTGCTGTATTGGGTAATGATTTTGCTGGGATAGACTAGGAGGGGCACACTATTTTGGCAAGGCTCTGCCTATAGACATTTTAGTCCCTCACAGTTTGACTTAGCCTTCCCTCCTACCTGCCTGTCAGTCTCCAATGCCTGCAGTATCTCTCACGTTGCCAAGAGGGAAACCGGGAACATTTGAACCGCTGCAAATTATGCAAAAAGAAGAAACAGTCTACCCTGTCCATAAATTGGTCCAGTAACCCTGACCCTGACGCTAACAGGATCTGTAGCAATTACCCTTTTCAGCAAACAGTAGGTTATTACTTCCTCTGCCTGAACTATTAAGACAGTGTTATTTCAGTAAGCTAGAAAATATGGCAGATATTCTTCCTATGCTAAGTGCAGAGAAGACAATGTGGCCATGTTCATGGAAGTGCATATTGATTTGTTCCATTAAAATCAGTAGATCTACACCATTGTACTCAATTGGGTTTATATGTGTAATAATATACCAAAATCTATTTCAGAGACTATTCAAGTTGCACAGAAAAGCACTTCAAAACTCAGAAAGAAGGAATTAATGTTTTAGTTTTTTGTTCTTTTCTTCCTCTAAAACAAAATACTTTACCCAAAGTCTACATAGCAAAGTCATAATGCTCTAGTTTTCTGTAGCCACAGAACTGCATAAAGCACAAGGTACCTCATAAACTGGTGTTTACAACAGACTATTTTCATGAAGGTTTTCAGTGTCAAGTCTTTTTTAGTATTATCATTAGTCACTTTGACTTGTTTCAGTAACTACTTTGATTTGTTTAGTGGCTTCACTGGCAGATCTGATTACACTTTTTCATGAGTAATGTAGAAAAACTTTGAAATTTAGGTCATGACTGAAAATAGATTCCCATTTTTCTCATCTATTTTAGTGGTCCTAAAGAATATTAAAAAGAAGCTCACTTGTCTCAAAGTTAACTTTTTGTGAAACTTCCTCTGCTTTGTATAACTTGTCATATCCCCACAAATTATCCATACTATCTGCTGACATAAGTTACAGACATCCATGCAAAATTAAACTGACATTTTTAACTGGGATAAATAATTATGAAAGGTACTTGGAATATCATTTAGAAAATACACATCTACAATAAACTAAAGTACTGTGTGGACTTATTGCTCTGCATTAATATGAAGAGTAAACTAATTACTGAATTAAGAACTTGAACATCAAGCCACAGTACACTTACTATGTGTTTAGAATACCAATCAACTACAACATTTTAATAAGTACAAATATTTTAGGTTTACTGCCTTTATTTAAACTTTTATTATGTTTTAAGCATCATTAACATACCCCCAATTATAATTTCTACTAGCACAGCATTTTTTATTTCAATTACAAAAGGGAGCATTTACAGTTGTTCGATCCATTAAAGTATTAAATGATTTCCTGAGACGTAAATAATACTGAAAGTCTTATTCACACACGTTTCTTTCTACTAATAAAGTTATGCAAAACTTAAACATGTTGAGGTCCTGACCTTGCATTTTGATCTATTAACCAGGATATTTGGCCCACCACCACAAATTTCTGCAGAAGCAAAAACTTGCATCAGTATGTTGCACTGACATGAGTCCTGCTTTGTCATTCGCCATATATGTGCCTTACGTTAGAATGGCAGAACATAAACTCTGGAGGCTAGCTAATTTGTAAGTTGGCTTTGGGACCATTTTGTCCACTCTGTAAAATTTATGTTAGCTTCTCTTTCTCTCTTCTCGCTTCCCCCTACTCTGCCAATGTAAATGAAAATTTTATAAACTGAAAAAAAGTTTGCATGAGGTCAGTGAAGGCATTTTTTGCTTCTCCCTTTCTTCCTTTTTATTTTTGCAGCACTAAGCTCAGACTTAAATAACTTTTCTGCAAGTTAAATTTAGGACTTGTGTTCATATAGTCTTAAAATGTGAAGGTTCAACTGTGTCTGAACTTCTTCACAATGGGGAAATAAGCTAAAAAACCTGTCGTGTATGCTATTAATTTTACAACAACAGTATTATCTAAGAAGGTAACTCTCACAAGGCCCCTCTTCAGGGCAACTACGCACATATTGGAGGAAGAAGCTTCTTTTCCCTAGTTCCCTCCAGGTGAGAGAGCACGATATAGCAATTGGTTATGTGCCAGGCCATGTGAACTCAGGTGTGAGGCCAGAGCCTGGGAAACTGGGAACTGTGCAACTGGGAGGACTAAAGGGGAAAGGTGGCAATGAGCTCTAGGAGTCATTGGGAAAAGTGGTGAGATGTTTCAGGGAAGTGCTTGAGATTGCACACTGTTACAACACCCAAAACTTCATTTTCTAGAACAAAAAATAGAATCTGGTCTCAAAATTCTCTTCAGTGTCTGTCATGGTTTAGATTGGCCAATGACAAGATGACAGATGCTCTCTCCTGCCTCTTGTTCCAAGGAGAGGAGGAGGAGAGAGAAAAGGATTTATGAGTTTAGAAGGAACTAAACTAATTTAATGAAGTATTAGAATAAAATAAAGGAAATAATGAAATAGACACAATATATACAGAACTGTATGGATGGTTTTGTGCATATCCTCGCAAACTGAGTTATGGAATAAAACATAAACTGATTAGTGGCCTCCCCCACTATCCATCTGCTGGGCTATAGTGGCTAATAAGGGCTCTGAGGAAGCTGGCAGAGGGTTTTACTCTCTTATTGGTGAAACAACCTTATTATTAAAAGAAAACAAAGCAGAAGGGGAAAAATGAGATAATGGAATAAGCCAAAACCTTTAAAGAGGTACTCTGACTGACTGCCCTCTCCTCTTCTGCAACACCAAAAGAATTTTATTTTTATACTACTTTAAATTTTAGTTTTACCTATGCTAGACGAAGTTGAATTTTAGCTGGAAAAATATTGTATGCATACATTTGGTTTTAATTAGCTACTCCTGACTTCCATTAGGATGTAAAATAACACAATACTGAATTTCACAGTGTGATATGCTGAAATAACAGAGCCTGGAGAACAAGAGCTAAAGAGACTTTTAAGAACTAGTACAGAAAGTTTTCAACAGGAGTTTTGGGGTGAAACATACTATAAAAATTTGATTAATAAATCAGAAGACAATTCAGCTTTTTAGAAAATAACTTTGTTATCTAGTCCTGAAAATCCACTCTTTAGGCAAGGAAAAGTCTCAGTCAGATATTAACTTGAAATTCCCTTTGAACTGAGATTTTCTGTTTTATTTTGATTTTTATGTAGGCTGATTATTCTTAGAGAAGTTTGTATATATTATAGCTAAGGCATCTGTTCTCTGGAAAAAGCTGACTGGTGGTGTTGCTCATTTTTTCCTCAGAATCCAAGGCTTCTTTTGGGGTAAAAAAGAGACACCAAAAAACAAGTTTTTAATTCCATTTCTAGTTGATTACAACTTTCACCTATTTTAGTCATGCAATACATGTCTCACTGTCCCTCTCCAGGCAATGTTTTAACTTGGTGCCTTGGCTAGAACATGAACTCCTTTCAGAATATCCAGCTGGTCCCTTCCCTTTCATATCTGAGGTGGTGTGACTGAGCTCAAACCGTTAGCTGTGTTTCTCAAGGACAGAAGTGGACTTGCCTTGACAACTAACTTTCTGAAGTTCATGCTAGCATGTGCATGTCAAAGAGCTTATCTCCATGTCTCCAAGGCCAGCAAGCCAAGTGCCAAGAGAAGAGCACGGCAACCAGGACAATGTGATCGTGTCAGACTCCCATAAAATTAGCCACCTGCATATGCTGAAATGACAGAGCAGAAGGGATGAGGAATGGGACTCTGCTGCCAATCCCACCACTGTAAGAGAAGGAAGTGAACATAAAATGCAGAATTGTTGCAAAGGAGAAGTAGATGAGGTGGTTGTGGTGACAGGCAGATTTTGGAGTGTGGCAGTACCCTAATTACGGTGTTTTCTTTACTTGGCAATACAGGTTGTTCTCCATATCCATAAGAGTTTATTTAAAAATGTAAATAGAAATCAGTAGCATGGCATATACAGTCTTTAATCCTGATGAGAGCCTCCGAGACTTTCTGAGGTACTGAATCTAGCAATACTCTAGTATATTCAGTTGACCTCAGGAATAATGGGTCCTGTTGAAGTTCTCTCCATGTATAGATGAATTAGTGGGCCAAAACTAGAAGATTTGTTAAATTAGATTTTCATTCAATTTGACTATTCTCTTTAAAAGAGTCAAAACAAAGGGAAAAAAGAAACCAATGTGCTAGCAGTGACCAGTAAGAAACTGCTGCTATATTTTACAAGCCTGATTACATAAACGATAATTTGTACATAAGTCTTTGTGTGAAGGTCTTAAAAAAAATTGATATTGGTGCTTTCAGACCCGTGTATATAGCAAGCAACGGTAAATACCAGAAAGCAATTATAAAAAGTCAAAACCCTTTAAGAAAATAATACATTCTGTAATCTTTCCATTTAGCTTTCTGCTTAAAAGTGGAGTTCCTACTTTCAATCATTTCTTTATAAATACGAAGACAAAAAACTTTCTTTCTTCACTGAAAGCTATGATTCTTCTTCAACTGCCTGGCTCAAGGAGCTTAGACTTAGAGAGAGACAATTCAGCCTTCACAAGGCATGTGATAATATCAGAAATCTGAGATAGTTCAAGAAGACTCTATGATACCAACGTGTAACGAACATAATATTTTACTAGCTTGTCAGTCTCTTTTCAGCTCCAGTGCAAAATGAAGGAATTGGGGGTTTTCTTTCTATATAAAAGATCAAGAGATTTTCATCTTTTCCAACATATATTTTGTCCTATTACAGTAACAATAGAACTCGAATTGTGGGTCAGCCAATATCCTGTCATGTTCACCTAGCAATTCTAAAATAACACTAGTTGTCTTGAACCTGAGCTGCCTTTTTTTAATGTTTCTTGTTAAGACAGACTAACAGCAAGAATAGGACTTGAAATCTCTTGTGCATTAAAGCTTGAACAGCTTAAAAACCCCCCCAAGTTTAGGTCATACAAATATCCATTTAAAAATTGGGAAAGTTCCATCTTTCTCAGAGTCTATAGAGTATAAATCAACATTACATTCAAGTAAGTATTATGATGCCTGGCAGGATTTTACATGAATTCCCACAAGACCTGGCAAAGGGCTAGCATATTTAGCATTTCTTGAAATGTTGGATTAGGAGGTATTAATTATGGTTCAATTTCTCTTGATGGTGTTGTATCCCCATATTGTTTCTTCAAATAATACGTTAAATCAAACGAAAAGTTTACTTGTCCCTTCTATATTGAGTTACACTAAAAAGCAACAATGGAAATAATATCTTTCTGTGTTTCTGGACAAAGATCTGATTTAGAATAGTGTATTTTATAAGATGTTAGTATTCTGATTGAAACAGTTGTGAACAGCTTTTCTCTTCTGTATGCACAAGGAAAGAAGCAGGCAAAGCAGCCCTGCTGCTCCTTATTTTGTCTGCCAAATTATCTCCAATTGTCTTTTATTAATTATACGTAAGGAAAGCTGGAAATGGACTTCATTAGTTCAAAACTTCTACTCCTTATTAAACTGTTATTCATGGAATTTTCTAAGAGTTTCTCCCTATCATCTCCATCCCAGATTTTTTTTAATGTAAGAAAAGAAAAACAATAAAGAAAAAGAAAAAAAAAGATTATAAAGTGGAAACTATTTAGAAAAAAAATAGGAACACTTGAAAGGAACTCACTTGAGGAATTTAATCCTTTCCTGCAAAGTGAGTCTTGCAGGTGCCCCACCTCTACTGCAATGAAACTTGGATGTTAATGAATGCAAATAGCTTAGCAGGTGTTTGAGTTTGTCTGTTTTGAACTCCATCACTGATGAAGATTTATTTTATTCTTAATGACATATTTGTATGTTTTCAGAGGCTAAAAGTGTTTGAAAATACATCTGCTGATGCTGGTGCCACTTTGATTGGGCTGATTTGATTGCTGTGTATCTGGGTTATCTTTGGTAGCACATTATGTGGATCCACCTCACTTTCATAGACTTAATAGGACTCTCAGTCTTTTTGTTGGAGTCCATGAAATGCAACAGTAAACCACAGTTGCTGAAACAACAGTCTTTCCATCAGTTTCAATAGGCTTTGAATTAGGTTCAAAAGCTGGTATTTGCTTTCCAGAAGCAGCAGCAGCAGTTTGCATACTTGGGAGGATTTGCCACACCAGCTGCAGAAGGTCAATTCTGCAAATGAAGAAGCAACAGCTCTCATAAGGATTCTTCAGTGTCCCTACACAACTGGGACAGTGCTACAAATCACAGGGGTTTCATTTTGATAGAATTGTTACTCTTTGAATGAAATTTGCAGAAATGGAAAATATCTTTTAGCATAATTCCCTACCTCGTCATTATGAACTGCTTGAAGACTAATCAGCATTTTCTGACAATACTTCTCCCTGTTGGATCACTAGTGGTAAATGGCTAGAAATGTGGAATTCTCCAAAGGGACTTTTAACTATGCAATGTGCATACAGAATGGCAGCACACACACTGATCAACTGCACCAGTAATTACACAAACAGGTAGAAACTAAATGCACTGCAGCAAACCCAAGGGTGGAGGGGGAGGTGGGGGGAGGAGGAAGCCAGGACAGAGACGTTATATAAAGAGAAGGATTCTTACGAGTCAGTGTTCCCTAAGGAAAGGAAAACACAGGTGAATAAAACCTCTTTATTTTTTACATTAGGAATCCCTTAAGCTTGTGAACCATATCCATCACCTGTTCTAACAGGAATATTAAGAGTCTCTCAGTGTTAGAACTTACATAGAAGAGCACGTTCTATTCTGGTTTTTTTTTTTCCCATGGACAAAAACTTATTTACAACCTCCTTATACCAAGAGCCTTAATCACAACATGACACATTGCTAATGTTCTCCATGAGTTTACTTTCCTTTTGGGACAGAAGTTCCCTAAGAACTGATGAGGATACTTCTTTTAGTGTGGTTGTAAAAAATTCTAGGTTTATCTGTAAATTATTGTTTCATTTGCCTTTACTCTTTCTTTGTTTGTCCTGTATGCTAAATAATCAAGCCCGTCATCTGACAATGGGCAGCAACAACTCAAAAGAGTTGATGCTGCAACAAAAGCAGCCAGATATATGGAAAAGGCTGGCCGAGATAGCAATCCATCCTAATCCATATTACGGGAAGCATGAAATTTCTAGAAGTCACTGTTGCATCAAGCATTCTGCTTATCTATTGATTATACTGCTGCAATGGATGGCTGTTTTCCTAAAGAGTGTAAAGAATATAAAATAACACTTCCTGTTTAATTTTCCTATTTACAGAAAATATTTCTGGTAAAATTGTAGCTCTTGGATTCATAAATATTTTTTAAAAAGCAAAGGCCTTCTCTGAATTCTCTCCCATAACTGCAACACCTCTGGAACAGAGAACACAGTAATTGGATACTTTTATTAGCAGAAGAATATAGACCAATTGTTTGTGCTACACAACCCAGCTAGTGGAGACAATGATAACAACACTGAGACTGTGATTATCGAGTTACAGCTCAGGCAAGTCCTCACAAAGACATTTGGAGATGTAAAAACAACACCCTGAGCTGCAGAAAAGAGGATACACCATAGGGAGGACAAGGATTGAGAAGGTTGTTGGAAGAACATAGTTGGAGATAAATTACCTAGCTCTTCTGTTCAGTATACAGTCCGGGTTGTGTGGAATGAAAAGCTCTTTTCCCAACCATTTTGCAATTGCTTTGCCTCTCTGTAGAGTCTCTTGCAGCCTCCTCTGCAAACGTTGGTGCTGTTTATGTACTCCGGGTCAGCAACAGGCTTTGTTGGCAGAGACAGCACAGCAGCACTCTTCTAGGCTCAGAAGTGTTTCAAGTCTGACTGCCCACTACATGTATTTCTAGTCTACCACACCTGGGTAATGGATTTCATTTGAAACAAAGGTCATTCAATTTCTTTCCAGTTTATCCTTTATTTGTGCTGATTTTTACAAAAGAAACTCACTGGACAATAGCTATTGATCTGTGATTGTCTTCTTGATAGCTGGAATTAGACAGCTGGTTACTCACAGCTGCTGCAGCCCACTTTGATGACAAGCACCTTTTTTCCCCAGAGCATGTGAATGTGAGATACTCTTTAACCAGTAGATTAATTTTACATTAAACTTAAAGCTTCATTCCCCATAAAGATTGTGACCTTAATAATTTAGTGAGACACTCAGAATCCATCTGATGAAAATAAGCACCGCAGGAAAGATACGTTTATCCTCGTATCTTGCTAATCTGCAGTGGTAAAGATTAAAATATTCAGCAGTACAGCACCAATGCTGAACCCTGCCATGCCTTTTTGGCAGCTTGAGCCTACCCTTTTTACTCTGTTAATACACAGCTTACCTAGTCAGACATATGCAATCTTCAGCAAGAAACTCTGGACTGCCTAGATTAAATTTGTATACCTTTGCAAGCATCTTCATAAAACTTTAAAAGTTTTGGAAATTTATTATTCAAACTGTCAAACTACAAGAGTGTCCCTGACATATACTTAACCTGTGCCTAATAGCATTTCCCAAACAGTTCCCAAGCCACATAGGAGGAGCTACAAACAATTTGCACAGAACTATTCTTCTCTGGCAGGTAAGAGGATTTAATAATGTCGGCACAGACTCTCTGCACCACATGGACAGGGCTGGAGACTGGTTGAAGATACACTTTATTTTCCAGATATGGCTGCAGCTGAAGAGAATAAGGAATATCATTCTGAATGGAGAAAACTGCAGAATGACTGTATGGCAAGCTCACTCTCCTGCTGATGGGTCTTTTTGAGGTTTCTCTCTTCCTTACTTCTCTTTGTACTTTGTTGCTCAGCATTGACCGGTCTCCCAGATGATCTGTCCTCTTTCTTCCTCTGGCTTGTACTATCTTATTCAAATTTCCCATATGTCTTTCAAACTCTCATTTCCAGGTTCTACATTCTTCAAAAATCAGCCCTTACTTTTCTTCCCTTTTTCTATCTTTTGCTTATTTCTCTCCTTCCTGTTCTTTCTAAAATACCTAATTATACTGCAAAATACAACAATTTTCTCCCTTTCATCTGTTTTGGATGCCTTCCAATCTGGCTTTCTGCGTTTCCACACTGATACCATTCTCACTAGTGTTTCTAATGACAAATCCATTTCCAGAAACTTGACACTTCTTTGTACTCAATGTTTGCACAGAACAATCCTTATAATCTCCATCCTTACGGCCAAAAATCTCATTCAGGCCCTTATGCATGCTGCCTTGATTAGTCAAGGATTCTCCAAAATGCAGTCATTGCCTTCATCAGCCTACATAAATAACTGGTTTTTATTTCATCTCCATTGCCTGAATGCAAACTCCCCTCATCAGCTCTGTCCACTTCCTGTCCAAAATCTTTCCAATCTTGAGAACACCCCTCAAACTGAACGCAGCCACCCTTTGTCATTGACCTCCCCAGCTCCACTGTCTTGTCACCCTGCTTCCTCCTTCTGCCACTTCTCTGTATTCCTTGTCTCATTGGCCTCCTGCGCAAGTGGTCTGATTTTATTGACAAACTCATCATCTTGCCCACGTATACTGCATTTTAAAGGCTTATTTGTAGCCTGTAGCAAGTTAAGTTGAATTTGCTTTCTCTTTTCCCGCTACCTTCAGTCTTTGTTTCCCTTCTGTCCTTTATCTAAAGGTAATTACAGATTCTTGTGCATAAATTCACTGAGGGCAATGGTCAGTGGCACAGCATTGATCATCATACCATTACCTGGAAAAATGCCACTGTTTGATATCCAAATTAAAGTAGTCATAAATATCCTTTTTTAAAGTAGTCAAAGAGTTTCTGACAAATCTTTTAATTTAAGTGGCAATAATGTATCTATTTCCATTATACTACTTGGAAACTTCCAAGCAAGAACACCATGGTTTGACGACTAGGGAAATTACTATGCACAAAGCAGAAAATCTGTCCAGCACTACACATATAAGCAAATTATGCTGAAAAAATGAAAAAGCGAACTACAAAATGAATTAAGCAAACTACAAAGCAAATAAGCAAAGTACACTCTGATGCTATGCTGGATAAGTAAAATCCTTCTTCCTTACAGGGCCTTCTAGGTTTTATCTGTCTCTGACAGTTGCCAAGAGTCAACAGTAGAAGGATGCTAAATTTTGAGCACTCTACATTTAGATGGAGGAATCTTGGAAAATATAAGATGGCTGCTTCTCAGGGAGAGCCAGCTTTTCGAGTCTCTTTACTGCGTGCATACTCATAACCAAGGCAGAGTCCTGCTGAAGGAGCAGGAGCAGTTTGCCATGACTGAGGACAGAGAAAACCGAAGGGCTATGAAGGGGATATCCTGATTTAGCTGGTGGCCATATTAACATCACAAGAGAAGAACTTCATTTTCAAGAATCTGATCACGTAGTAGAGCCATACCTACCTGGATACAACAGTCATCCTCATTTTTATCTCCAGTGAACTGTTTGCCCTTATGCTTTGCACGTTATGAACAATGGAGTCTTCATTAACACCTGTGGATACACCAGAAGTATTTGCTCTTCAACATCAGAACTTGGAGTGTCCCAGGCTGGGATTCAGACTACAGATATACACCATAATGATCGGTGACAGGTAGGACCAGCCTTAGCATGAAGACTAGACTTCAGGAAGGAAGGCTTGTCAGGATCTGCTTCTTGAAAGTATCTGTGAGTGCTAAAATAAGAGTGATACCTACTGCCTGCTTAGATCCAGCTGCTTTATCTATGTCAGATCTAACACAAATCTTTGGAGTTTATTTTTGTGGCCACATGGCCTGTGATCAGAGATGAAGACATAGATGTTTCTATGCTTAGATA
Source organism: Nycticryphes semicollaris (assembly GCA_013400055.1). Lineage (NCBI taxonomy): Eukaryota > Metazoa > Chordata > Aves > Charadriiformes > Rostratulidae > Nycticryphes > Nycticryphes semicollaris. The sequence goes on along the minus strand of VXBJ01001858.1, from coordinate 303,726 downwards.
ATATATTAAAGTAACATATCTGTAGCACACAGAGTGATGTAACACATTAAAAAAAAAAAAAAAAGTCTGAAATAATGACCTTGGCATTAATTTGTTAAAAAAAAAAGACAGCAACAGTTGGAAAGGAGTTAGGCAAGAAACAGTCTAATCCCTGATGATATTCTTGGCTAAACATTTGACCATCACTGAATTTACATGACGTGAGCAATTCTGAACATGGGATTCCATTGCATATACCCAGGTGTCTCACATGAGGAGGTTACAAAGCTGAATGCAGCAACACTGAGGTAATTTGGCAGGTTTGGGTTTTTTTTTTTTTTTTGTATCAAGGATAAGCTGAGGAGTCATTTATATGATGTGGCTCCGCATACCTGGAATTTTGGAATACAAATATAATCAAAAGAAGGTACTTAACAGGATGCCCAAAACTCATTGTTGGCTTAATATCACTATTACGAGGGGAGAAACTTTACAAAAGAACTTCAGTCACTGATATTTACTGAATGCAAATATAAAACCTGCTTTTAGGATAGAGTAATTCTATCTACCTACGTGTCTTTTTATACTGCATCATACATTCTGCCATATAGCTCTTGTATGCCCATTGTAAAGCAAATAAAACCCTGAATTGTATTCTCTCAGACTTCCATGGCTCCATGCCAGGGGTAAAAAATCACTGCACAGAGGCTAAAGTAATAATGGAAATGACATGGAAAAATCAGGGATGTTTCTAGCTGGTAAGTTGTTTGAAAAGCAAACTGATGGCGCTGATTTTGCAGCATGAATACATATCAGTAATCTTTAATTTTAATAAATCCCAGAAAGATTTACGTGGCAGAGAGCAGACATGGAATGGCTCTTTACTATATTGCTGTGGCATAAAAACCTTTTCTCCTTGGGCAACAATGAATTACAATGCATGCAGACTTTTCAAAAGTCAGTTTAAATATCATTATTCCTATGACCCACACAAAATTGCAGTATGAAGTTATCTATAAGCTAAGAGATAAATATCTCCATGATTTTTTCCCTCAGTTCTCCTTTTACTTGTCTGTGTTTGCTCTCTCTTACCAGCTGCTGAGGAGACTTTCTACATACTGTCATATCTAAAGAGACCAAGATCCCTGTGGATACACAACACTAGGTTTTTTCCTCTACCCACAAATCATTTTCGCAGGTTGATAATTAAGGACATGAATAGACACAATGAGTTTAGTTTACAGCAGGTTTATATACAGGTTTAGGAGCCAAACCAAGTTTGAAACTGTCAGAGCAATTTATCTTTGAAACATAATTTATCTTTGATCACCCTTCTACTTAGAAAGGTTGTGGTAGGATTTCTCCTGCAGTTCACATTTTCTGCCATTATTTCTTGCCTTAAATATTGTCCCTTCATTATGTGTAGTGACCTTGCTATACATGTCTCCTAAACTGCCCCATGCTTCTAGCAGTCTTAGGCCATTTTCTTCTTTCAAAAAGTGACCAAGAAGTATATGGGTTTAAGGACTCATGCTAATTCTATGCACAGTCCCACAGTTTGGCCAGCCATCCACGGGTCTGTCATGTCCCTCGTGGGCTGGCAGTGTTCTGCTTGGCACCTAGTGTCAAAGTACCTGTGATCTTATTCATGCTGCCATGTGCCTGACATTCCCAGTGCTCAAAATCAATGTGTTCTCCCTCATCCGGGGGCCACAAGGCCATAAATCCTGCTGTAGGGCAAGACCAGGAGAGAGACAGGTAGCAGAGTACAGCACTATTGACCACACATGTGCTCTGGGCTCTACTAATGAGTGGAGCAGAACTATCTAAACCTATAGAAAATATCTTCGCTTTGCCATGTGGAGAGCCTACATGTCTCAGGCAGCACAGAACTTGACCATGAAGTCCTAACACCACTCACAGAAACTCCCCCTCCCCTGCATGGACTCTGCTCGGGATTGCATGTTGCTGGGGCACTGTCTGCAATGAAAAGTATCTCTGTTTCTTAGATTTGTACATTTCAGAGACAGATGTCCCAGTTCCTCCCCTAACTGCTACAGTGCAAATATCCACTCCTGCCCACACTGTTTAAGAAAGCTATGTTGATATTTGATAAGCATGAAAAGCACATACTCATGCCTTTTTGGCCTATAGTTTGGGCCAGTTGCAATGAACAAGTGTTAAGCTAGGTAACACATAAAGCTGTCAGGAGGAGGAGAATCATAGAATCATAGAATGGTCCAGGCCAGAAGGGACCTCCAAAGGTCACCTAGTCTGGCCTCCCCACAGTCAGCAGGGACACCCCCAACTAGACCAGGTTGCTCAGGGCCTCATCGAGTCTCAAGTCGAATCCAGAGAAGGCACCTCAACCACCTCCCTGGGCAACCTGTTCCAGTGCTTGACCACCATCATAGTAAAGAACCTATTCCTAATGTCCAGTCTAAATCTGCTCTTCTCCAGCTTGAAGCCATTGACCCTCACCCTGTCACTGCAGGCCTTTGTAAACAGACTCTCCCCAGCCTTCCTGTAGGCCCCCTTCAGGTACTGGAAGGCTGAAGAAGAGAAGTTCACCTTGCTTCTCTGTGGGAGGTCTGCAGAGTTAGGAGGGGACTGTTTGGTTCAGCTTTGAAGTGGACAGAAAAGAGGATAGAGAGATTTGATTTTCATGGCACTGGCAGATGACTTGTGTACGCTAGACAAGCAGCTAAAGACGCATTATGAAAAAAGCTGTTAAAACTGCGAGTGCCAGGCCATACTTTAATCTGCATATAGGCTCTCCTGCTGTAACTAATTTGTATTCTTAAAAGTCCATTTGCTTTTGCAAGTCTTGGAATTTGTATGCAGACCTTGAACATCCATTTTTTTTTCTAGGGTTTCACAGTCAGACTATCACATTCTTGTTAAGTATTTGCTCTGTGCTTGCGCATGTAATTATAAAAGGATACAGTATTTCAATATATCTCTATCCAGTACATTTTAAAGCAGAAAAAAAATAAGGGTGGGAAATAAGGCTTCTTTGCTGATCCTTTTTCAGTTATAAAAATTCCAGCATAAATACAGTTGCATGAAAAAAATAGTTTCCATCAACAATTTGAATATATCAGATCCAAGTAACCAGAATGTTATGAAAGCGTGTGAAAAAATGCAGTTCAGACAACAGCTGAACCTGAACATGACAGAACACCCCAATGACTGTGCATTTGGATACTTTTGATAGGACCAATTCTATCAATATTTCTTCCATTGCTAAATGTCCCAATTCACCTTATTTCATTTTGCAGCTTCTCACATTGGCATTCAAATTCAGATACAAGTACAGGAAGATCACTCTTTTTACATTGTCTCAACACGAATTTTGTTAAAATAAAGGAAAGTGCTCACAGGACAAGATTAATATCCTACATAAGGACAGCTACTTTTAGGAAAAATTTTGGCAACCAAAAGTGAAAAAGACTTTTTCTTTTAGTAGACGACCTTGCCAGTTTTGGTTGGTGCCTCTCAGACAATTTATGGGAGTATATGCTGCTTTTGAGCCTATTCAAGAGATATTGCAAAACTTCTCCCCCTTGAAATATGTTCTTAGACTGATAAGATGTTGTCACAAAACTGAAGCACAAGTGTATTGCCTTCCTCATGGGTAAATGTGTGGTGTGATCATAACCATAGATTACGAAATACTTTTTTCTGTTATTAAGAATCCATAGAAATAGATGAATGTTGCCTTCCTTATAAGCACAAATAAGAACATCCCTATTACAACAGGTATGAAAACTAGATCACGTATACTATCGGTTTCCAAAATGTTGAAGATTGTTCCTTTTTAGACTAGGAAACTGATCAATTTAGAAGGAAGGTCAGCTGCCCAGCATAAAGTAAGTTGTGCAACAGGGATTTATGAAGTAGTTTGGATCAGAAGAACCCACTGTTTCCACTGTTCTTTTCTGAGTCCTATTGCCTACAGACAGATCAGTCCACGCACAGAGAAGTTATGTGCTAAGGTGTTAAATACTCATCCCCTCTAACATTTGTGCCATGACAAAAATGTTCATACATATCATCTGTAAAAATGAAAATATTCAAGAAAGCAAATTAAAACTAGACCCAAATGAAGACTGTTTCTCATAAACTGAGAGCAACACCTTTTCTACCATTTCCTGGAATGACAAGAGTTCAAGTGTTAAACTGTACTATTTCCTTGTTAGTCTGTAAAGAAAGATCTTTATACTGCAAATACCTCATACACCACTGTTGAATTCTCTCCTTCAAAGCTTTCATTCACACAGGCATATTTCATCTCTGAAAAAACATTAGCGTGTTCATCGTCAGTGATGCTTCTGCAGCTAACAGTAAAGGCAGATCTTTATTTCCCCAATAACTGTAATCAGACATCAGTGAAAAAAAAAAAGTCCAAAGGGAATATCCTTTACATCCACAATAGGGAAAAAGTGTTCAGAGTTCTTTGTATACTTTTACAGTGTTTACAGTTTCCAGCAGTTAGATCCAGTTCAAAGACCACAGCCACTGTGCTTAAAAGCACTAAACTTGTTTTTTCCCAGCGTAAGACCTTATGAGTTTCCACTCAAAAAGTTTCTTTCACTTTTTGCCTTCCCAATCATTTACCAGTCAATGAGACAGCTTTCTTATTGTCCCTTTATGAATGATTTCTTTTTCAAGGTACAATCAGATTGCCATTCAAAAAACTGTTCTGGAGTCCTAAATACACCATGTCAACCATATCAACATCATCAACGTGTCCAACACCACCTTTAAAGAACTTCAGTAGTTTTGCTGATTCTTCCTGTTGCATTGGATCCAGCCCTGTGTCTGCTAATTCCATTTATTAGTGTCTAGCACTTGACCAGGCAAATAATTTTCTACAGTTTTAAAGTTTGTAATTCCTTTCACATTTGCCACTTTCCATTCCTCTAGGGTAAAATAATTAGGCACTAGTTAACAGCTTAGTGCAATCACATTAGAACATCTTCCAGGTAACTAACTGAGTGGTTCTTTGGTCTTGCTGGTGGTAACTACACGTTAGGATTAGGTATGCACTAATGATTTTATAAATTGTTTAAATAATATGTCTCAGAGATTCCCTCATACCCAGTGGTTCAGATACAGAACTCATATAGTACTTTTCCATAATGACATTAACATATATGTAATTTATTTCTTTTCTCTGCTACTGTTTTTCTTTTCACATATTTGACTCCATCAGCCCTTCACACTCAAAGTTCTTGTTTCCAATTAATTTTAAAAAGGGCTTTAGGCTTTTTGTAATTTACTTTCTCATCAAAAATCTGTCTATCTTTTTTATATTGCTAGCACTTTTTCAGATTCATATTAGAAATTTTGTATCTTCCTGTCTCCATTAGTTTGTTGTACATCCCAGCTGTAACTGAATGCCTTTTTTTATAATTACATCCTTGACTAGGTTGTGTTCACTGATCAAGACTAAAGCAAATTTATCTCCTTATGTAAGTTTCTGGCTAGACGGGTTCCTAAGAAATAAGAGTTTCTACTTCCTAAACACGTATTCTTTCCTACTATAAAAGCAAACATTTCATGAAGACTGAAGTTTCCCATCCTCTTATGTTTTCTGCTCTCTTACAGCATGTTAGTCACTATGCTGGCCTGTATTTCCAGTGTATCATTAGTACTTTTCCATTTTAAAATTATGGGGTTTTTCTCTGTAAATTCTGTGGTTCTTGCGGGTACTTTTAACTATTTGTCTTATTTGGATTTAAACTTTCCTTAACCAGAGTATGTCAGAAAAAAACACAAGTGTTGTTTCTTGGCTAATGTACTTTTCAGACTATCCTCCCATTAAGTTCAACAGTGTGTAACAGCTTAAACTAGAGTTTATATCCTCTTATCCCTATTTCTTTTGCACTCGTACAGGCTACAAGAAAGATTGCTACACAATTCTATTCTCAATGCTTTGTGCAAGGTGCTACCTCTGCCTCAGCAAGCATCGAAGCAGACTATCCACATAGTGTATATCTTCACTGCCATGCGTCCCTGGCATAACAGTCCCAAGTATGCCTATGCCTGGCAAGAGAAATCTTCCCTCTCCCCATCTCACCAGCTGCTATAGACCAGATCAAGCTATCAGAATCCCTGTCAATAAAGTGGTATTTTGGGGCTGGGAAAATTCAAGGCATTTGCTTGCTGTGGAAGTCTCACTGACTTGAATAGGATAATCAGAAAATCCCTGAGTCTTATCCATGAAAGCCTCTTGCCAATGGTCGTCATTCTGTAAGACCAAAGAGGAAAGAACAAACAGGCTTCTTTAAATTTCTGTCGGAAAGCAGATAAAAGCAACACCAAAATAAGACGACAGAGTTGACAAGTGTAATACTTTCCAGGCTTTTACAAAAAGTTAAGATGACATTTTGACATAACAGCTAGGAACACTTGCAGATTTTCTTTAGTCCCCTCACTGTCCAACTTTGCTCTTCAGAACATACCCTCATTCCATAACTTGTGGCCTATGTATTTTTTAAGGACTTCATTCACAAAATAAATGCTAATATGCTTCCACCCACAAAAATTTTATGTCTATCAACTTTGGGCTCAAACATACCAAAATGAATGGTTTGTGGCATATGGTGATGTTTGGTGGGTATTTTTGTTTTATTTAGTTTTCTTTTTTTAAGATAACCTTTGCCTCTCTCATTCTTTTCATGAAGGAAACATGTTTTGTCACCTAATCATCTCTTTCTCTAAGATGGCATGCAAAAAATGAAATATCAGGAATCTTAAGTCTGTAATCGTTAAAATTTTCTTAGTAGGAATCTATCAAACTACTTGTAGAAAAAGTCACTTTGATTTATAATTCAGCTAAAGAATTTTGTGACTTGACTTTAAAGTAGATCTAATTTGCAGCCAAACTGAAAAAAAGTGTATTCTCTTTTTTCATTATGTGTAGCTATTCATTTTATTGTCAACTGTTTACATACCATTCTACACAATAAGTTTAGTGATTAAATAAACTACTGACTAGATCAAGAGGCTCCATACCCAGATGCAGACAGGAAAACAGTAACAAAAGCCTATAAAAATACAGCTTCTTCAATTGTAATAAGATGAAAAATTCAAGTACTGTGGGAAAATGAAATCTACCTATAGAGGGATTTTTTTGCTGAAGAATCTAATCACTGTATCTAGGCACACATGCACATAGCAGCAACAGTCTGAAAATAAATTACACTCAAGTATCTCTGGAACAATCTCATTCTAATGACACTTTTACTGTTTAATATTCTAGCCAGAAGGAAGCTGACTGGAAGTCTTGGCTACTCATTTTCCAGGAATAATTTTGTTTACTTGTTATAGATATGGTTAGAGAAGAGCTGCACATCTTGTACAGTCCGTTAGAAGAGTTAGGCACAGACGGCAGCAAATGTGTCACAGCATAGATCGAGTGTCTTTGAGACTGTGGTGAACAGCTCATCACAGGCTGAGTGTGAAGGGCAGCTGCTCACTTCACTGACTATTGAATGAAGGGAAGGACAGAAGAAGTCAAATCAACCTTGCCTCTGCAGGTACAGCGCATGCATGTAGGCAAGAAGCCAGGGCAGAAGCTCCCGCTTGTGCTTAGGGACATGGTTTAGTGATGGGGTTTTTTTGATCAGTTAGGTTGCTGGTTGGACTAGATGATCTTAAAGATCCCTTCCAACCTAGAGGATTCTAGTCCCCAATGCAAAATGCAGCAGCAAGTGGGCAGTGGTGTCTCTCTCCCCCTTCCCTTGCCTCCCTGTAGCTCTCTCTGTGCCCTCAGAGCCATGACCTCACTCTGCAGGGCCAGACCTTTGTGAGATGGTGGACTGTGGGCCGTAAGATGTGCCTCGCAGTGTGCTGCTGGCTGTGTGCCTGTGGCAGGCGTTCTCCTCTCGGCTATCTCCAGGAGCGATCAGTTCAGACAGACAACACTCCTGTGTCTAAAGGAGGGGACGGAAGCTTGCAGGAGAGTTCCCTGGGTGACCAGGATGGGGAGGATA
>VXBJ01001858.1:184364-278838 GCA_013400055.1 Nycticryphes semicollaris | reverse complement strand
CTGACTTATCACTATAAACCTATAACGTCAGAAACATGTATTTGCCACCTATACAAAACAAAAACTTCTAGAAAGGTCTCTGACAGGCTTCAGAGGCACATATGTCTCAAGACAGGGACTTGAACAGAGCTTATCAGCCTGTGGCACTGAAGACAGCTCCTGGAAGGGTTCCCATGTTCCCATGAAGGCTGAGGAGTCCTTGGTGGCACCTCTTGGGAGGGTTCAGCCCCAGAGTCTAACAGTGAGACAGCAGGGAGCTTGAACAGGAATAGCATGGTTTCCAGAAGAATGGCAGAGGACTTTTTTTGGGTTTTTTTTTTCCCATAAAAGGACAACACTCTCCTCCATATTGCAAAGTATGTGGTTCTGGGAGAGGAAGAGCTTGCACACTGGGGAGACATGATGTGAATATGTCATACAGACAGTCAGCTAAAAACAAAAAGCAGTCACTTGCTAGTATCTAATTCTTCAGTGTGTGTTGTCTAATACATCTACTTGGTATGTGCCATTGCATTCCTTCCTCACATTCACAGCCAAGTCTCCTGGACAGGTTGAGCCTTGCAGGCCACGAGGATTAGAAAGCACAGACCGTGCACCATGTTTATGTGTGCACATACAGGACAACAGAGGAGGGAAAGGAAAAAAGCCTTCTCTGAGCTTCTTCTTGTGTCCTAGATTAACCATTTTGCAAAAAATAAATTAAGCCAAATTCAGCATAAATTCTAATACTCTCAAAGCAAGAAATACAGAGCAGGACACAGGGCTTGTGTACACCACAAACATGAACGTGTTGGATTCACAGCTAGGTAGCAACATGCTGTTTTTCAGGAGTGACACATGGAAATGAAGACCTGACCAGGGATCCGGATTCTCTCTCCCCCTTCTTGAGAGACCTGTGGGTCTTTCCCAGACCGATGTTCAAGCAGGCTCCCCATAACAGATTGCCTTATCTTGGCACACCTCCCAGGTACATATCTTATACCTCTGCAGGAACAGGCTGCACCAGGCTGTCCCTGCTTTTCTTCATCTTGCAAACCAGTGCTGGAAAACTGACTCCTTCATAGGATGAGAAAGAGGGCTCTGAAGACTGTGGCAGGAGGACAAATAGCTTTTATGCCCTCAGCAGGCTGCAGTGGGTAGATGTATTCAAACCATACATCTAGTGATGCAATCCTGCTGTGTGCCGTTGCCTATTCCCACCAGTGTAAAAAAACAACTGTCAGGCTACTGCAAGGATATGGAGAAGTTAAAAGCAAGAAGAGGGTGAGGAAAAAGCAGAAGCAGGGGGGTAAACCCACACCAGGAGGGATGAGGAGGGCATGGAAGGAGGTAGGGAAGAGCCAGTCCCATGGGGTGCTTCAGGAACCTCTGCAGAGTGCAAGAAATACCACTCGGTCTTCAAAAAGTACTAAAGAGGGATTTTAGGGATTCATAGGCTTCTATCCCAGAGGATACAGAGATTCCTTGCAGGAAGGAAATAGAGAAGGCAGAGGTTTGTTCCTTAGATGAAGCCACCACAAATGCCATGTAAGAGCCAATGAAGTGAAGCTTAATTTCTTTGCACCATTGCTAAGAGGAAAGTTAAGTGAAGAAGTTGTATTTGCTCTTCCTTTAAGGAAAGACTTTTCATCTCTGGCATGAAGTATGTTGACTCCTGCAAGCTCTTCCTGCTCCTGTGTGTTTATAAGTTCTAGGCTAATATTAACCTAAAATAAGCTGTTTCCTTTACAATGCATGTATGCTTCCTTAAATCTATGCTGAAGAATTACTCCATCAGACTTTCTGTTCTGGAGCTTGCCATTAGCACACTGCGTTTTCCCTAAGCTCTCTGGCTCAGCAACTTTATGCCATATGCAGCAATTGCAAGTATTAATAAGGAGTAGGCAGAGTGCTTCTTCTCCCTTGGCAGCATTTTCAACACAAAGCCAATATCAGCAGATGCACAGCTAGCCACTGTAAAAAAAATAAAAAAATAAAAAAAAAAAAAAAAAAAAAAAAAAAACTTTTTTTTTTTTTTTTCCCAGTGCTTCTCCTGACATGTGAAAGGAGAAAGCCACTGCTGTGTTTAGGAAGGAGGCAGGGTACTTGTTTTATGGCTATGAGGTTCCATTGCTGAGAGGACTCAGAGCCAGAAACTTGTGGACATGGATGCCCTGCTCCAAGTCTGGCAGTGGAGGGAAGGCAGGAGGCAGGGGCCAAGGATCACACGACAGCAGAAGGGTACGTGCTCAGCTCAGCTCTCCTTTCACCTATTTTGTAAAATACTGATGTAGATTGCAAACAAGCATTTAATTCAGCACCTCTGTATACGTCAGAATACCCACATCCTCATCCGATGAGTTTATGGTTCAAAAAATAAGCCATACTTACATTTACAATGAATTACTGGAACTATGACAAAAGTCAGAAAAACTTTGCCTAGGCACAACAAATAGTAATGTTTCAATCTTCATTGTAAGACAATAAAAGGTTCCTTTCTTTTTACAAAAATTTATGTATTCTGAAGCAACATGTTTTCATTTGAAGCTAATGAAAAGAAGATCTCCATTCACCAATATTTAAAACCACATTCTTGCTTCTCTATATTTCTGGTTTGTAATTTTAGGAAAGATTAACTTTACACAGCCTGTTTCAATAACATCCATATATTCTCTTTCAACCTGCTGCAGTATGACACATCATGGATAATAAACCTTGAGATATTTGGACTGTAAATAGAGGAGTCAACTCAACCAAAACTACAGCTGTGCTGCTGGAAACACAGCAATAAACAGAGACTGCTTCCCTTCAGTTTTCTTTCCTTGAATCCACCTTTAGGAAATTCACCAATCTAAAAATTTGATTTATCAGAGCCAATTTTCTTGAAAATTTTGCTCTTTTAGACATGATATCTTTGTGACACTGTATTTGGGTCCTACTCTAACTAATATCTCTGACCAGATTTCTATATACAAGTCTCCTGAAATGCATCTGCTTATGTTTGATACTGTTCATAGAGATTATGTAGCAAAATCACGTCTTAACAGCCTCTGCTTTTGCTACATTCATATCCTTGAAGTACAGTTATTCTATAACTTTATTAACCTATTCTCTCTCAATGTTTCTTACATCATATAATGTCCCAGGGCACTAAATGTGCCGTCCGTTGCGCTGGGCCAACAACATTTAGCAGAAACGCTCCACCACTCCTTTGTGATATCATGCATTTTGAAAAACTCTAAATTTGTAGAATCATAGAATAGTTTGGGTTGGAAGGGACCTTTAAAGGTCATCTAGTCCAACTCCCCCTGCAATGAGCAGTGACGTCTTCCACTACATCAGGTTGTTCAGAGCCTTGTCCAACCTGACCTGGAATGTTTCCGTGGATGGGGCATCTACCATCTCTATGGGAAACCTGTTTCACCACTCTCATTGTAAAAAGTTTCTTCCTTACATGTAGTCTGAATCTACCTTCTTTTAATTTAAAAACATTACCCCTTGTCCTATCACTGCAAGTCCTGCTAGAAAGTTTGTCTTCATCTTTCTTGTAAACCCTTTCTAAGAGCTGAAAAGCCACAATACGGTCTCCCCAGAGCCTTTTCTTCTCCAGGTTGAACAATGCTAGGCTCTCTCAGCCTGTCCTCATAGAAGTGTTCCTTCCCTGTGACTATTGTTGTGGCTCTCCTCTGGGCAGACTCCAACAGGTCCATGTCTTTCCTCTGCTGAGGGCTCCAGAGCTAGATGCAAAACTCTGTGTGGAATCTCACCACAGTGGAATAGAGGGGCAGAATCACCTCCCTTAGCCTGCAGGCCATGCTTCTTTTGATACAGCCCAGGATGTGGTTGGCTTTCTGGGCTGCGTGTGCACAGTGCTAGCTCTTGTCTAGCTTTTAATTCACCAGAACCCCGAAGTCCTTCTCAGCATGGGTGCTCTCAATCCCTTCATCCCCCAGACTGTATTGATGCTTGGCTTGGCTCAAACCCATGTGCATGACCTTGCACTTGGCCCTGTTGATACTCATGATGCTCATATGGGCCCACTTGTCCACATCCCCCTGAATGTCATCCTGTCCCTCAGGCATGTCAGTCACACAACTCAGCTGGGTGTCATCTGCAAACTTGATCCCACTACGCACTGTCATTGACGAAGATACTGAACAGTACTGGTCCCAGTACAGAACCTTGAGGGACACAACTTGTCACTGATCACCATCTGGACATTGAGCTGTTGACCACTACCTTCTACAGCCATCCAACCAATTCCTCATCCACTGATCAGTCCACCCATCAAAATCGTATCTTGCCAACACAGAGAGAAAGATGTTGTGGAGAACCATGTCAAAAAGCCTTACAGAAATCCACATAGGTGACAGTGGTAGCAATTCTCTTGTCCATTGATGTGGTCACTCCAGCATAGAAGACCACTAGGCTGGTCAGGCAATTACTGGAAGTAAGTAAAGCTTAGGGAATTTTTATGTAGCTGTAATTCTGAGATGTTTGATAATCAACATAATAAATATCAAGAAGACAAGAAAGCTGTACATTTTGTAACATAAAAAAGAGCCCATTACCAACTGTTTACAATTAACAAATAGTTCACTGACTCTCCAGAAGCAAGTACTTTCTTTATTGGATGCCAGTGACGCGCACATGAAAAAGACTTGACCCCTACATTGAAGAAATACAACTGACCATAGCTAATTAGAGAACTTTTAAAAAGCCACAGTTCCTGGCTCAAAATTACCTTCACTTCTTGTTCTTGAAAGTGATGTTGCAATTCAGACAGATGCTGGTAAAAAACTGATTTCTTACATAGAGTATCTTTGAGACTGCAGTATGGCATTTGTACAAGAATGAAGGCAAAACTGTTTTGTGTCCACTTTGAGTCAGGAGCAAGAAAGATGCCAGATATAAACTGTACAAGATAAAGAGTTACAAATGCTTGCATCCACCATTTTCCAGCTTGGAGAAATAAGGAGAAATCTCTCTGATGATTATGTTTTTAGCAAATAAGATGAACGTGCAAAGTAACATCGCAGATAGAGGTATTCATACAACAGAATCCAAATCATATGCTTAACTCCATATCACAGATGTTCTGTAGTTGATACGATGCCTCTGGGAAGGCAGAGGTAGCTGCAGTGCTCGTAAGAAGGGACCATGTGTATAGGGCAATGCAGTCCAAAGAGAACAAAGAACAGTGAAAAAACACCTCATTACCAGTAGAGAAAAGCAGGTATGGATCTTCTCATCCATACAGTAGGAGGGTGCTTTGCCATCTGGAACATACCTGGACAGAAGCTACTTATAAATGGTTCCTAACAAGTGGCACCAAAATGAGTTAGTGATAAAGATAGGTGTCTGGAGCTAGCAATATTTCTTGTAAATTTCCTAACAACTCCCATGTGGCTTGGTTGCCTACACCCCATCCCAACAACTCCCTGTAAAATACAATAAAGTAATCGCTAGTAAAATTTTCATCCAGTTATTTTCTTTTATATGCCACTTCAGATTCAGCAGATGAGTATTTCTCATTAGAAAACATCACCCATTTATATGAACTTTACTTGAATGACTGGTTTGACTTCAAACATATTGGTGTTTTGAAAGTACAATATTCACAAATAAACTAGAAGAGCGAAGGACACCCGTATGGAAGTCTTTTATGAATTTTAGATTTCCAACTCCCTGTACATCTTGTACTGTAAATAGACTATCAACACAGTTTCAAGCCTGAGTCTTGCTGCGTTTAATTTCTTACGAAGTCCCTTGATATTTTCATGAATAGAGTGCCTACTTGTCTAAGCTTTAATTATTTTCTTAATTTTAAAGAATTATTCTATGAAATTTGAGACAAACTTAATTAGCTTATATTGAATGGGATGGCTTAACCTCTGTAGAATACACACACACATAATTAAAGACGAGTACTCTGAATGTGAAGGCAGGTCAAATTGGAGAGGCCTATTATTCAAGTCTTCTTTCACTTGAATATTACAGACACAGTTCCTGAATTTGTTGTTTATAAATGAGAGGGACTGCTGTGTTGTTTAGACCAGTGCAGTTCTAACAGTCCAAGTGCCATTCATTGTAAATTAGCACCTCTTTTAGCCTCATCACTCATCCCAGGCATGGATGGCAGGAGAAGGCTTTTTGGCTCACTTATAGGTCCCCAATGTCACTCACTCAGAGTATCCTGATGTTTCCCAGGCTTTGCTGCCTCCTAGGGAGCACCACTGAGCCAAGACTGTCAGTGCTTTACTCCCTAGGACCTAACACATTCAGTGTCCATATATAAACAAGATATAACAATTTTTTGACCTTAAATAGAAACAAAAAGAATTGAGCTTCTTCAGATAATTTCATGCAATACTTAAACTAGCTAAGCCTCTAAATATTAAAATTTTATTTACACAAGTATTATCTAAATTTGGAAACTGCAGCATGATTGACCAGGTTTGCAAATACATTTTGTTTGGAGTTCGGGTTTTTTTTTCTTCTTCTGTTGTATTTATGTACCAGTGTTCAAGTTGTACATTTAAGAATAATCCAATTCAAGCTTTTTTTTCCTAACTTTCTAACAAGTTATGGGCTCATTATGCTGTTCTAAGCCAGAAAACTATTTTCTGTTAAGCATAAGATTGCTTAAAAGGACTTTTTAATCTGATTGCTCTTTGGTGAGCAAAATGTAATTCTTGACAGAATCACATATAAGAAAGGATTGTTCTTAATGTTGCACTTAGAGTTAATTTGAGATACAATCTTTGGTTGTTCTTTCTTTCATTCATGACCATAGAGGAAGCCTGAATTCTGGCCCTGAGTAGGGAAAGGAATAATCTTATCTCACTGCTTTTTGTATACAAACAGAATCTCCCCGCATTTCACTTAGTTGTAACATATAGTCAACATGTCTGTACTCAAAAGTCTACTTACAAGACTGAGATAAACAGACTACTTAAAATAATTTGTGCCAGTGACACGGGATATGAGTCGTAATTCTAACAGACACAATGCATCTACCCCAACACAAACCAGAGGACAGTCTGACCAGTGATTTTATGAAAAATTTTTCTGAATTAATAAACACAGACAGAAAATAATATTTAATCTTTGTATTATTTATCCTGTTCTGAGTAAGAAAGAGTCATCCTTCTTTTCTTTAGTCTGTTTATATTTCAGTGATGTGGTACCCTTAAAGTAACACATTTATGTTTGGTTCTCATTGTGTGCTGAAATAACTCACAATGTTTAATAGTCATAAATTCTATTAGAAAAATGTCAGATACTGAAAGAGATTAATTCTGTTGATTTTTTTTTGTATTGCCCAATCAACTTTATCTTTTAGTACAAACACATTCAAAGGAATCTTTGCAAATAATTAAGCATTTTCATTCTACAATTTCTTTGTGATACAAAGGAAGACATAGTGTTTTACAGTGTCACTTCCACTGCCCTGGAATAATTACAGTAATTAATTTTCTTCAGGTGGAACAATAAAAAATTATCTCATTTCCTCATGATTACTTCCTCTCAGCAGTTATCAGTAGTACCTGCTATTACTGAGGAAAGCGGAGGATGTAACACTGGTCTTACTGATGAACCACATTGTAGAAGAGCAGGCAACAATTTTAGACACTAGAATTGAGGTTCATAGAAGAGTAATTGCATCTGAATAAATGAAACATTGTAAGACTGCTTTCAGTTACACAGATAAGGTAAGAGTAGGGAAGAGCTGCAGATTACCCACACTGCCCTTACATTCATGCATAACATCTCACTCATTAAAAAGTTAAATTAGTTTACTTCTGCTGTTTACTTCTGATTAATCTGCGCTTTGTTACTCTTAGGAAGGAAGAATAGGAAAAATGTAAAGATGACTAAGTCAAGTCATATCATTGTTTAATGGTATAATGTCTTTCTCACACTTCTCCCCTCTGCACATGAGCATTCTCTTGTCTCCAGCTTTGGCTACAGAATGTGCCCAATTTGACTCAGCAAAACCTCAGAAAACTGCCCAATTTTCCTGCTGGCTTATTCAACATTTCAGGGCTGAATGGGTGCCAGAGCTGGCACAGGATCCATAAGAAGAGTGTATGGCCAGAGGAAAGGCAGCATGTCCCAGAATCAAACCTTCAGCGAATTTCTAGATTTTCTGGGAAAATGATGTGAGGGGAAAAGAGAACTGGCAGTTCCTCCAGTGAATAGGGAGGAGAATATGAGTGCTGACCACACAGCCATGGTGAGGTGAAAGGGGGTCAACATGATTAAATCCTGCACTCTTCATTGATCTCAAACCCAAGAGGCTTCTACAATGAGAATTAATTCAGGTTATGCTGGATGATTAAAAGTATAAAGGTAATTGTAGAAGCAAAATTAGAAAGGCTGAGATGCAGAGGAATTACAACTTGTGAGGAAGTCCATGTGTAGGAAAAAGCATCTATAAGGGTGCTATCAATGAAAGGAAGAACCAGCAAAGGCCTGTTCTATTCATCAGCAAATTGGGCAAGTTTTTGACAGATAACACCAAGGAGGTTAAAATGTTCAATTCCTTTTTACACCTGCCGTCTGTGAAAAGTTGAGCCACAGCACAGTAGACACTGATAACAGTAAAAGAGGTAAAAGCTCAGGCTCTCATGCTCTGGTAATGAATAAAAATGTTTACACATTGGCTGGCCTTGATGAGATATGGAGATGTTTAAAGAATTAGCCAATGAAGTCTCAGGCCTCTTTATGCTTATCTTTGAGAGCTTATGGAGTACAGGGAGCATAACGCATTGCTGGAAACTGCAAGAACAGGCCTATCTTTGAAAGAAAAAAGGAGGGCCTGGGAGCTATTGAACTACAAGCTTAGCTTCAGCTCCTGAAAAATAGTAAAGCAAATAGGCTGTTTATTTGCAGGCAGCTAAAATTTAATAGGAAGATGAACAAAAGCCAACATGGCTTTCCCTAGAACAAACCATTTAAAATCAATCTAATTTCTTACTTTGATGAAGTAAAAATCTTTGATGTCAGATGTCAATTATTTTAATGTATTTAGTGCTTATCTTATTCTCAGTATGAATCTCCTTCTCTGCAGGTCTTTAAGAAAGCGTTGGATGGCTCCCTGCCAGAGATGTTGTAACTACAGTCGATTCTGTCCTCAGGCCAGAGGTTAGTGGGAGAGGTTAGGGCTGCTGAAATCCAGTCTGGCTTCTCTGTATCTCTGATAAATTAAAAAGGACATTCAAAGACACTTTTACTTTTCACAGCAAAGCAGGTAATAATATAAATAATTCAACTTAAGTGAAGATCAGCTTGAATATGTTTGATGTGATTGCAAGATAGTTATGCTATTCAAATACACGATACTAGCAGCATTTCCTATTAGCTTAAGTGTAATGAAGCAGTGTTAGCTAGGGCCCTCTTATAAACGAGCTACTAAAGACTGTGGGATTTGCCTTACTTTACTGCACAACTGTAAGGCTGAATCAGCTTCAGTCCAAACAACAGGAATGTGGTAAGTGCCAAAAACTTGTCCTTTTTCTCCAAAAAGGCATCTAAGATATCTATATAAATACATATAAGAAAAGTCCTTTCATGTGTGAATGTGATTTCAGCTCTCCTGAATGCTTAAGGGAGTAAGGTAGGAAAGGCAAAACAATGGTATAGATACAGCAGCATCCTCTCAGGCAGGACATGTCATCCTGTAGCCTGACTGACAAGGTTGTCATTAAGAAAAAAAAAAAAAAAAAGGACACCGTTTCGTAATCATTGCTTTGTACTCTACATAAGCAAAGATTAGATATAACGGTGATAGTAACTTCAATCCCCTGCTGGGAAGCAATTGTATCAAGAGATGTCTTCTCCCTAAGAAGTGAAGACATGCCTGCTGTGTAGAAGACACTCCATCTGTGTTCAGTGTGAGAATGCATGCTCCAAAGTGCACCCTGAACACCCACCCCCTGAGCAGGACACACTGTGGCACCCAGTAGCCCTCTGCTCATGTGCACAGAATTTGTCTGGAAAAAAAAAGAAAAAAAGCCTAGATGAAAAGGGCAATGGAGTGTCGCCATTTGTCCACCTGGTATGGACTACATTGGCTGGGGCACTGGGGACACTACCTGCCCTGAAAGACCAGAGAAGTCTTGAAGAGGCAGTTTACAAAATCTTTGCAATGGTCTCCCAGAGTCTCTCTTTCTGCAGCTCCTGAGAGCAATGAGTCCTGCAGCCCTGCTGTGCAGCAACTATAGTGAAGCCTTTCAAGGTGTCTCTGATGAAATTAATGTCTTTCTGTAAAGTGCTGAAATCTTACTATGACAAGAGCAATAATGATACAGTCAATAGAACTCTATACAAGCACTAGTTATTAAGGTATTAATTGACAAATGATTCCTGAAAAATCATGAGAAGTATTTAATAAAGCTTCTAGTGATGCCTGCAGGTTTTGAAGACTTTCTTTATGTCACCAACATAAACAAATTAATATAATATTGTGTCAATCGTTGCTTTAATCTTCTGCGTGCTTTTAATTTTTAGTCTTGGTCTTTATAGCATGAATGAAAAGTCAGGCAGTAAAAATGTTTTAAAATCTCAGTATCTGGTTTCTGGTCTTTTAAAACCATATCTGTTCTCCTGCCTTTTCAACCCCAAAACCCCATACAGACGAAAGAAACAATTTCATAGTACCTCCAGGCAGAGATATAGTGGAAAATTAACCACAATGGGAAACATGAACCAGTCCTTGCTGAAAAACAATGTTTTTGTCTGTTACCTCTGTTAAGTTTTTCTCCATGTATAAGGTAAACTTGCCCTTTATTTTTGTTTTACTTCTTCAACATACTTAAGCGTGTTCATAGCCTTGATCATACATGACTACTTCCAAGACAGACCTTTACTTCTTAATGCCACTCAGCATAAAAGCCTCATTTGGTAACAATGAATTGTTTTATTTGATGGGTTTTAAGCAAGGACCAATAATTAAAAGAATGAAAACAGCTTGTCAGAGGCATGGAAACATCAGGAAGGACTACACAAGTTTGGTAAAATCCTAGAAACAATTTGAGCAGGAGTCTCCTCACAGGAAGGTGTTTAATTACATCAGAAGACTGGAATACAGAGAGTAAAGCAGTGAAGGTCTTGGAAGTCCAGAGCTCTGTGAAGTTTACTTTCATCTCCACAGTAATGCAAATTACTTGAGTGCACAGAAAGAAAAAAGAGAACAAGTGTCAAACAAAGGACAGCTTACTGCTAAGTTGCCATTTTCCACTTAGCTCACAGAAATGTGAAGTGTTCAAAGGCATCTTTCACAAGATATACACCACACTGGACATCACTTCCAAGGCTGAGAATTATTTTGTCAAAAATTAACCTGTACATTTGGAAATATTCATATTTTTACTTTTGGCCTTATTAAGTATCTGACTTGGGTGTGATGTGGAAAAGAATATCTAGGACTCTTTGTTCCTTTTATCTGGAGAGAGATAGCCACTTGCCTTTGCTCATTTCATGGGCAGAGAATGCACAAGGATAGCAGCTTTATCAGATGTGACTACATTGAGACTATCTGTATATCAGGGACAGTTACTCTGCTATATTAAAGTTTTTAAAACCTGTTCTTGCCACATGATGAAGCACATTGCTGAGCAGTACATCCAGCAAGTTTCTTTGGTGTAAACATTTCCTAGGACCATTATTAAGCAGTGACATTGAAAGTTCTCAGCATGCAGCTGTGGAGGCCCTGTGGACCCAAGCATCATTCTGGGTGTCTGCCCTGGGATTTCTGATGACATTGCAGATGAGAAAGAGTCCCACAGCAAATGCTTACATTCTTCATATCATATGCAGAATCTGCTTCTGAGTTTAAAAGGGTGGAAGGAAAGATGAATGGAAGGAGCTTGAGTGAAGAGGTGTAGGGCATGTGACCTTTCCACAGCTTCGATGTCTATGCAGCTAGCAGCATCTCACATAGCGATGAGACTGAAAATGCATCAGACCATGAAAATTTATTCCCTCCTTCTCATGTTCCTGCTCCTTAAGTTGTTGGCCTGGTTGCTGAGCAAAGGAAAGAGACCCAGCAGCCCAGGCAGGGAAGCTGCAGGCAGACGTCTGGGCTGGGCTGTCTTATCTGATGCTTGACTAACACCAGGAGCTCATTTTGTAATGCTGTCATCAGCACAGTATTTGCACTGTAATATTATTAATTTTATTAAAGTAGGCAGATATACCTATAAGCCTAAAGAAGTGAAAGATATCCTGCCATTGCTGCCTAGATAAGTGCAGCACCTGTCTATGTATAGAAGGACAACAAACTCCCAAATTGACCTACTTGAGACAAAGCTGTAAGCAAAACTGCAGAAAGGCTAAGCCCAGGTGACATCTAGACCCAACGTTCTCTCTAGAATCTGCAGAAAGTAGAGTAGACAAAGAGGGACTTTTGAAAGTGAGGGGAAAACCAGGTTTTGGGAAACTGGTGTTTGCTGCTAATGAAGGTGGTAGTCTCACTAAATCTGAAGTTAACTAAAGAAAAGTTCATCACAGATGGAACCAACAGATAATGTGGCCGGTGAAAGAGGCATCACTGTGTATGTGAAGATAAAGCAATAGTGAAAAGAGAGCAAAACAACACTTTGTGGTGTGGCCATTTTTAATCAATGGTGCATTGGTAAGGGACACTTGGTGAAATAGTCCAGGAAATTTTCTACCTGGTTTCAGAGGCACTGAAAGGGAGTTGTCTTCTTGTATCGTAGAGATCAATGCCTGAATTTTTGCTTGGGTTGCAGGAAGTCCGAACAGGAAAGATGGAAGGCACTTCTTGTTAGTGTCTCCTTCCTCCCACAGGGACCATGTACAGACAAGCCATATGACGCTATTATCATGTGAGTGCATAATATAATCAAGCTTCTATTTAGCAATTTATTTTTTTTCCAAAAAGGTAATGCTGTTTTGTGTTTCTTTGGCAACTGGTAGTGCAATAGTGTTGGGGTTTAACACTGGCCAGCAGCTAAGCACCACTTAGCAGCTCATTCACTCTGCTTCCTAAGGATAAAGGCAGAGAAACATTACACCAAATAAGGTAGAGAATAAAAGTGAGAAACTTGTGGGTTGAGATAAAGACAGTTTAATAATTAAAATAAAACATAATAATAATACTAATAGGAGAAGTAGTAGTAGTAGTAATAGTAATGGAAAGGAAAATGACGGAGAGAGAAAAATAAAATCTAACATAAATAATGCAAATGAAAATAATTGCTCACCACCAACTGTCTGATGCCCAGTCATTGCCTGAGTAACACCTCCCCTGTGCCAACCTCCTTTTTATTGCTGAGCATGACGTGATATGGGGAAATATCTCTTNAAAAAAAAAAAACCAAAAAATATGCTCCTCCATTTTTATTCCTTTTCTCCCAAGAGCATGCCACCTCTTCATTTGCAGTGAATAGTTATAAAATAGAAGACAACTTAAGTACTGTTTTAGGAGAGCAGAAACCATTACTAAGGCTTGACATAATACTGTTCTCTGTGTGGTCCAAAGGAACAGTGCAATATTTTACCTTCAAACTTCTCATTGAAAATAATGGAAGACACCAGCATGCTTACTGTAACATTTCAATTAGTAACTCCTCCTCTTACTAACTGCAAATGAAGCAGAAAAGCATTGATTTACATGAATGGCAAAGGGTATTAAAGGGATGCCTATTATCAGGAAAAAAATATGGCAACAAGTAACAGCAAAGTGTGAATTTTAAGGCAGTTTAAGCGTTTGTATGTTTTAAAACAGGTAGATGAGGGCAGTGTCTTACCAATGCACTGGTACTGTGCATTGCTGTTGGAAGATGAACACAGTTTTATTTTCGTTTTCACCAAAAAAAACCCAAACCACCCAACCAAACTAGACTTTTGTCATATTATAAACACATTTTCTAAGGTTGAATGGTAATGATGAAAATGTTAGGAAATAGGAAAAATATTATTTTGGCAAAAGGAAAAGTAAAGCACACACAATTGGAGGAAATATTTCTTTTGTTATATACCAGCCATAATTGTCCAAGGAGTGAGAGCACTGTATAGTAATCTAACATGCTGTGCTAGAAAAATCTCAGAAGACTCATAAAACTGTAACTCTGTATTACCTATAGGAGGAGCAGTACTAAACATATATCCTCATTTCAGCATTTCTAGCCAAAAGAAACACAGTAATGCTTGTAACTGATTTTCCCATGGGCATGTACTACACCTATTGAATAATTCATCCTTCAGCTACTGGGCTAAAGTAAGTACAAAAGACATAGTGCAGGACTATATATATTTTATTCAGTATTTTTCTCTTATCTTCTCTGATTCCCAGACCATTCTGAGTAATTTTTCATACTCTGTGATTTTGCTAGACTTTGAAGATGTGGATTGTGGCACAACGACAGTCTTCACCTCCTTTTGTAAAATGAAGAGAAAAACTATGATTTCAGTGTATTAAAGAGCCTGTAACTGAAAGCTAAATTGTTCCTTACTGCAAAGAAATATTGGGTGGCAAGACAAATCTCATCCACTTACCAACTTTTCATTTGGATATTCCAGGGCTGGGGAGAAAAAAGAGCAGCACCCTTTGTCACTCCTTAAATTTTGCTGGCCCATAGCATCACCAAAATACAGAAGCAGGGCAACCTCTATGTTGTTGCAGCTTGCTGTCAGCAGCGTTCAGCTGGGCCTTCACCTCTAACTTTCCAGGAAGGTTTTCTTTTCTCCTATTACTTTAGAGGCATTCATGGCATGTTGGTTGATTTAATTGCATGGAAGGATTCCAATGGAAAAAAATAACATGAGCTAAGGTACATTGAAATTTCAACATATGTTCTTCCGGTAGCCAGAGTCCCTTTGGGTTGACACAATAGTACAAGGATCTTAAACGGTTTGTTAGTTGAGCAGAAAATAGCATTGTCAAATCTAATAGCCAGAGACTGAAGACAAAGAAATTCACACTGGAAATAAAACTACATTAGTAAAAAACACATAATTAAACATTGAAACAACTCACTGTAGGATACGTTGGGCTCTATATCTGCCAGCCCCTTTACATCAAGACCAGACAATTTTTCAGACCATGTGATGTCAAGGTTCTGACTCAATATTTACAACAGTTTTTACTTTAAAATTTGTAAATCTATGGAATTAAGTATTTTATAATGGTTAAAACTATATGCTAGCAAAATCACTGAATCACAGAATACCAGGGATTGGAAGGGACCTTGAAGATCATCTAGTCCAATCCCCCTGCCAGAGCAAAGTAGGCCATTTAATATTCTTCAAAGCTTTTGAAAGGAGTCTGATTTGCTATACTTTTCTTGTATGGTGAAAGGTATTTCAGTTTAATTGTAAGTTTACCCTAAGTAAAGTTTTTAACCAGATATTTTAGAATTGATTTATGTTTTCTCTTACCATGAAAATATATCAGGGACCACTTAATTCCTTATATTAAAATGTGCATAGTATTTAAGCATTGCTATCTTTGATTTGTTGTTGTTTGTTACCAAAACTAATGTATCTATTTATCACTAAGTCTGCAGTATTTGCAACTGATCAGAGTGAATTGTCACATTTCTTCATTGTGAGCACGTTCCACTTGAGGAGTTAGCAAAATGTCCTTTAACAGTAGGAGTTTCCATCAGGCCTGGTCTGACCAACTGAGGGAAAAAAGAGAAAATAAAACTTACAAGAGCTCCCTGGCAGATCATCCTTTATACTGAGAAAAGTCCATGAGAAGACTCTCACTGATTTTGCCAGGTTTCAAGAAGCCCAAGGATTTGTCATCTTCAGATGAAGCTCTCACAAAACCCTGAGCACTAAAGCTACCAGCGGTAAAGCAAAACACTTGAATCTCCTCCATCAGTGCTGCTTGTGGTAAAAAACAAGGCTTTAAAGCTTAGGTACAAATGCTTCAGGGGCAGAGAGGACTGCAGCTGGCTCCTCGCTGGAGCAGCTGAAGACAATGTGTGAGAACAAATGCTTTTTCCCTGCAAGCAAAGTCAGGACCTATAACAGTTCCTTCAGGTCACTACTGAGTACAGCTACTCACAGTAGCTAACCTACTCCCACCCCAACACGTGTCTTTTCAACATCAGGAGATCATAGATCCTCCTGGGTTTTCCAACCTGAGGCTAAAACATAGCAGCTGACAGTTACATATGGATAACGCACTATCCAAATACACCAAGCACCTGTCAGAATGTGAACTCAGACCTGTGCAACACCAGAGCTGGCTCCTTTAGAAGATGAAACAAATCATACCCTCTTCTGATTACATGAACATACCTGCAAGCTATGTTACGAAATAATTAATCTGAAACTTCCTGAACCTCAGAGTGGGAAAGAAAGAAGTTGCAGTCAGTTTAAATTTCCAAATATCTGCAAGAGATTCCTTTTTCACTGGAAATTTCTATGAAGCTATTGTCTAGCCAGTTTCACTTTCAAAAATATTTCCAACAATATTTTCCGCTTGTGAAAAGGTAATGATACAGTGTAAACTACATCTCTGCTGAAATGAGGAAAGCAATTATATTTAGTTAGGAGATAACATGTATTAGACCTAGGGAGAAGAGCAGATTTAGGTTGGGTATTAGGAATAGGTTCTTTACTATGGTGGAACACTGGAACAGGTGGCCCAGGGAGGTGGTTGACGTCCCTTCCTTGGAGATATTCAAGGTGAGGCTTGACAAGGCCCTGGGCAACCTGGTCTAGTTGGGGGTGTCCCTGATGACTGCAGGGAGGTTGGACTAGATGACCCTGGAGGTCTCTTCCACCCTGGACGATTCTATGATTCTACGATTCTATAATTCTACGATTCTATGAAGATAGAGATAAAGGCAACAAAAGAGCTCTGTTATGCTTGTACCTTATGAAGAAGATCTAAGCTTAGAGTAACAGTGTATGTAGAGTTATATGTACTTTGGAGAAAGATAAGACAAAGACAGTATTTGCAAAAAGTTGTTGATATTCAGATAAAGTGATATCTGATTTTTAAAGTAGAAATACCATACCAGACACTACAACAATGTGCTAAATAGTCAGGAGGATCCAGCAGTTTTCTGCCATGACCTGCCCTTATATTTCACTTACTAGTTAATCTGAATGATAATGATGTATTATTTTAATTATTTGTGGTTTCTTCTCTTTTTTTTTTTCTCTCTCTCTCTTTTTTTTTCCTGTAGGCAAATC
This sequence comes from Nycticryphes semicollaris, assembly GCA_013400055.1. NCBI lineage: Eukaryota > Metazoa > Chordata > Aves > Charadriiformes > Rostratulidae > Nycticryphes > Nycticryphes semicollaris. The sequence continues at coordinate 261,675 of VXBJ01001858.1, read as the reverse complement.
ACATTTAAAGCCACAAGTGATTTTTGTCTATTTGAAGAATAAGAAAGCATGACAGGATCTGTCACTAAGTAAGAAAGGATATGAGCAGGGATTCCCAGAGCACCTGAAGAAATTAAATGGGGAAAAAAAAAAAAAAAAGTAGTGCATCACTGTGGTTTCAGAAGCAACACCTCAGAGAAAGGAGTACACAGCCTTTGTTCCAAAGGCTGATAAATTTTGATTAAATTAATTTCCAGATAATGTAATGCATATTAATTACTAATTTAGCAATAGTAAAATACAAAATTTCTCAGAAGAATTATCTAAAACTTTAAAAACTGTTTCTTCCAGGGAGACAGATTTTAGTAATCCTGTTGATTTCTCATCATACAGTGTCTTTAATACTGTGCTTTGCTACAGTTTGGTATTGTCATGAGGCCTGAGCTTCGCAAAATAAAGACCTCTGGTAAATACCCAGAACTTTCAGAAGGTTTTTTTCTGTGTGGATCCATGAATTTGCATAACTTCTGACTTGTGTTTATGAATAAGTTCAGGGAAGAAGAATGAGACCTGCTGCTAGAAAAGAAAAATTCATGCTTTAAAAAATATTCAAGATTATTTTTTTTTCCTTTGGGGACAGTCTACATTACCTTGAAAACTAGATGTCATGAAAATTCTTGTGAAAATATACGGGAAAAAATGAAAGCTGTCAACAGCCTATTACCTGAGGCACTTACCTGAGAAAACAACATTGTGTGAGAAAACCTCTGCCTGAAGTTATGTGCATGTATCTACTGAGGTACTGTTCTAATCACATAGAATTAACTTCTTCTTCTGCCTCTCTGCTGTAGTGAATTCCATACAGTGAATTTCCTACACCACAGCTTGGTGTGACAGGACACCCCTTACTCCAGAGGAATCTGCAAAAGCATATCCAAGCCCCAGCCAAGATGCAAATGTGAAATCTCTGTTTTAACTTGCCTTTGGTTGTCACCAGGGATCCCACTGATTTGAACTGACAACAGCCCTATTGAATTTTGAGTATTCACATGAGGAGTTTTCTTGGGGTTAACCAGGTATTCTTTTTAATAAAGGAACTCTAGATTAGTACTAGTACCTGCCAGTGTCCAGATGACACAGCCCTGACCTCACAACTGATCCTAGGGAAGTAGCCCACCAAATCCCAGCATCTGCTTGCTCTCCTTATTGGGCTGCTTTTACTGTCACAGTCAGAGGTTGAAGCAAAGAAATTAACATAAGGAAAGAAGATACAGGTGCTTGGAGGCTTTATCAATAAAATATAGCACCAGATATAAAATCAGTGCTCGTGGATGTTTTAGTTCACACAAGGATGAATTATTTCTCCAGTTTATACATCCTAAGGTTAAATCTTTTCGCTACTCTGTTCTTCTCAAAATACATCATGAAAAATAAACAAATCCCCTTTTCTTCCATGGCAGCTTGGTGTCATTAAAGGACTAAACGAGGACCTCAGGTGGATAGCTACAAGGCTATTTTCTGCAGTGAAGAGGTGAAGAGGCCTGCAAGTCCATTACATATCCAAACCCCATTTTCACATTATCATGTGAATGTTTTGAAGCTTTTCTTGGTGCACGAATGTGTCTGCAGTATTTGAACAACAGTAGCAAGAACAAAAATGCTAATGCAAATATTGCTATGCTTCAAATATTCAATTTCCTTCCCTCCTCTGTGACTGAAAATACACTACACAATAATTAAAAAAAAATAAAAAGCAATGTCTTCTGATTAGGTCCAGTTTGGTGGAAAATTAGCACATAAGTGATGGAATTGTAGCACTAGTTGTTGCTGAATTTTAGCACTGTTTTACAAAATTCCTTTCTTTTTCATTTTACCTCTTTATCAGCCTGGAATAATTGCGATAGTGTAAAGGTTACATAGTTTTTGATAAAGTGGCTGCATGTCATAGCTGATCACATCTTCCACCATCTCCTTTACTAGAGGTTTACACTTCTAAGAACCAACACAAATCAAAAAGGCAAGTGAGATCAAGAATCACCAATTTCAGTTTCTCCAGTCTATGAATTTCAGCAATAGAAGTTTGAGATTGCCTGCACCCCGTTGCAACACAGTGGTTTGGTTTTATGCTTATTTTGATGGCAAGAGAGTGTAAAGATAATAAAAATAACAAGCACAGTGATAGGTTTTTTTCCATTTAGTGGGTTGGGTTTTTTTGTAATCAAGAAAACAGCCATAAGGATAAAGCACTGTAGCCCCAACTATTTCAGCTTTTTGACAGAAACATCAAAGAATGATTCAATTGCAATGAGTATTGCCATCTAAATGAAAAGAAGTAAAATATGTACTACAATGTTAACATAGACATCCCTAACACATCAGGAAAACAATATAACAAAAAAGAAACATATTTTTCCCTTTGGTATCTTTTAGACTTCCTCATGTCAATGTTGCTGATACATATTTTATACACTGTGTCTACCTTAAAAGAGAATTCTCTGAAGAATTCATCATTCACCAGTGAACCAAACATTGTAATGTACCATTTAAGGAACCAGCTATTTGTCTCTCTTCATGTGTTAACTCTTCTCTACACATTTATTTCTTGCATCTTCTGGTAGCTGCACCAAATCTTTCTTGCTAACATCTTTACAGACATAAGGAATTTTGTAAAACTCAACAGCTTCTGTACAGCAAAATTCTTCCTTAATTTATTCCATAGACCCAGCAAAAATACTTTTGACTTCTAAAACCTTAAAACACAAAAAATATTTCATATGCAGTTGTCAACAGCAATCATCCTTTAAGAAAAGATGTCTGCAAGCCATGGCCAAGTAAAGCAATATTCCAAAGCTCAGGGAAAGTTGGACATCACAGGGCTGAGAGCTGAATAGATGTCACTGCTATTAATTCTTGAACTAAAAAAATCCCCGCAGTTGTGTATAGTTATACTTTCATCTGTAATACCAAAGTAGATTTGTCTCTACCTAAAAAGGCTTTGCAGTTACAGCGTCAGAGCAGCATCACATGCTGTGGCACCAGTTTATGGATGGGCTTCACCTCTTCAGCCCAGGAAGCTCACACCCACATTCAATGCATTAGAGAACTTTTTATCCCAATTAAATCCGGAAGCTGAGTGTGATTTATTTCTCAAATATGGGGAAAAGTGGGGCTAGATGATTGTTACCTTTCAGTCTGGAAACATGTCTTGTTTGCGCTTCCAGCAGGCGATTGCTAAAAAAGCTTGTTTGACATGAGACCTGCAGAAAGGCTGGCTGTTGTGCCACAGCATATCACAGCAGTTCATCTAAGTATGAGGTGGTGAAGTAGCAGAAACTATTTTAAGGAGACAGTAACAATTACTTATCAGATTCAATTCTCATGCTGTTAAAGATGCTGCATATTTAATGGAGGAGGAGAACTCCAGTTATTTCAGGTCAAATAGTCACTTAGCATTTTTCATGCAATTTATTTGCGTAGATTTTTGTCATTTACTGACCTTAGACTGTCTCATAGGTGACCTGAATTTTGGTATTTGATTTCCTACATGTAATCTGACTTTATATATTCATAAATAATTTATTACTCTTTCTAAGTTATAATATTATAAATTAAAATTAACCTAATGTTACTCCTAGTCTAAAGAGGTTGATCCCAGAACTCTGAGGGCAGAAGCTGAAACAAAGAGAAGGTAGTGTCCTCCCTCCTAAAGATCTGCCAAAGTGCTCCATGGTAGCATGTCTGTTGTGCCACACTTGAAGTGAACTTCTTATCTCGGGTCTTGAAGATTACTGCCTTCATTTTCTTGAATTGTGTGAGGTCTGGCTTCAGTTGTCACCTTGCATCCAGCAGCAGATCTGAGGTTATCAGCCTCCTGATACTGCCCCAGGTTTATCTTGTCTGATAGGATCTCTGAGCACAAGTTAACAAGTAGGGCCATCTCTTCAGGATAACAGGTTGCATGTTGCTGAATTTTCTGTGAGGTTGGAAAAAAGTAGTTACCACTGCAGAAGAACAACTAATAGTAATAAAATAAGCATCAGGCTCTGCAAGATGGTAAGGCAGGGCTTTCAAACCAGTAGTTTAGCTGTATTTCAGGATGTATTCTCTTGCATCTCAAGATGTATTCTTTTGTAGCTCAAATGAGCATACTTGAAACAAGTGCAAATATCACTGTCAGCTCTATAACTGTGAAAAAAAAGTGCATCCAAAGCCTACATATGGTCCCTAAACTAAGAAAAAAACCCAATACACAAAGAGAACTGGTCAGCTAGTGTCTTTCGTCCTCTGTCCTATGCAGAACCTGGGCCTGACATCTGAGCAGAAGCCACCCAGTGCCTGGCTGCTGGTGAGACAACTTGAACACACTGACCTGGGCACTTAGCAGCAAGATCTTCATGGAGGCAAGCCTCTGGTGCTGGTAAACATCAGGCTCTAACTGACAGCTAGTGGAACTTCTTCTGCTTCAGTTTTTATTTTATATGAAATCACTTTTTGCCTCCTGTAAGGTCTTGCAAAGGTATTGCAACTGCGAGTGGATACGGTGTCACGACAGGATTTCCTGCACATTCAGTACTGACCTGGGTGGGAACAGGCTGACTGCTTACCTCATAGTCTTTTCTCTTTGCCTCATTCATAAATGAGATACATTTGCCTTCTTACAAATATATTCCCTTGAGATAGGAAATAAAACAAAATAAAATAAAATAAAATAAAATAAAATAAAATAAAATAATAAAGTAATTTCAAACCATCTTGTTTACTTCACCCAATTCAATAAAACCATAAGAATTAGTGACAAGATGGTCAAGTATCCCCAGAATCATTGATTCAGATATACCAGCTTTCTTCAGATTAGAAACTAGGCTTTTCTCATAAAGCAGCCAGTATTTCAGAGGAACTACAAACAAAAGTTAAACAGCTCCCTTGGGTCACACCATTAAAAAAAAACAGCAGCCACCAAATCCATGCTAGAGATCAGAATTGGGATGTTTCAGTCGAGGTTGCCTCACAAGCTTGTGGTAGTCTCCAATGACACAAGACAACAATACCTCACTCCCACATCCAAGCCCTCTGCGTTATTCAGCCCAGAAAAGCTTACAAGGAACAAGCAAGGATGTTTTTGCCATGCTCCATTTGACCATTGCTATGCTATTACCTTGATAAATTACTTCAGTAAATGTAAAAGCCACGTTTAACTTGCAAGTCATTTTCTTGTTGTAATTACGTTCCTGCCTACCATTTTCAGCAGAGAAAGAAATAAGAAAACATGTACTGCAGATGTTATTAATCTTTTTAAAACCTGGAGATCTGTGAGAGAAAGAAATACCATTCACAAAGGATGATCAAAGTACTGTCCTCAAGATAATGGAGACACTGAGAGCTTCAAAAGAAAATTGAAACAGAGCACACACATTAGCAAAGATAAAAATTATTGTTCAGGCTAAGGTAGCAGGAGAAACAAAAGACAGAGCTGTTACCATCTCCTTAAAAACTGAAGTGGTACTGCTGAATATGAAAATGATCCAAGGAAAGCTAACAATTTTATTAATGTAAATATGTCACGTAATGATAAGAAAGATGGCAAAAAGGAAGTTGCCAGAATCTATGGCATAAATGGTAATGTTCAGTTTCATTACAGTTGATGTAAAATGATCCAGGTACTAAAATAACTTGAAAATAATAATTGTGGAATACGGAGCAGTGTACGAGGTCAGTAGAACAGTCGTAGTTCTAAGCAGGCTTTCAAATCTGACAACCTGAGTACATGTTGGAAAGCAGCCTTTCTGTGACAGTATCACAAACAACGCATATGCTATACTAAATTTACATTCGTCCGTTTAGTTTGCTCTGGTTCATAACACTGCCTTCTTGTTTAGATCGGCACATCCTGTAGTCACTGCAGTCACCTACCTCCAGTCCAGCTGGGAGGTAAAAAAACTCACGTTTGAAAACACATCCCAGCTCAGGCAGAACAAATTCGGTCTCACCCTGGAGGTCACAGCCGCCACATAATAAGGCAAAGAACATATTTTTGCAACAACAGTTACAAATGAAAGATAACCAAGTGATCAGCAGCCTGGAAACCTAAGTCAGAACAAGATTGACTTGATCATTGCAGCCATGTTGTTGGTGTAAATGCATCAGCCTACAAAGCCTAAGAAAGGGAAGCCTGAGCAAATAAGTCCTTCCACTGCCTGCGATTGTCTGCCACTTCTGAGTGGAATGTAGCTGAGGGTAAAAGCCTATTAAATCATTTGCCTCTGGAGGGTTTGTCAACAGCAACGCTTGTTAATGATGATTTGTGATGGTGGTTTTTGTGCAGAAGTTACAAATGAACCTTAAACAACTAAAATATTCATTTCAGTTTTAATGAGTACACAGAATATTGGGTGATTGTTTAGGTTTAAAAGTCCAGAGAGCTGAGTTTGGAATATAATGAAAATAGGCTTTAAACAAACCAAATCAAACTAAACCAAACAAAAATTCAATCAATCAATCAAACAGGAACCCACTTGTGAAACTTCAACATTTTGGCAGTCAGTGCCAGCCAGAGCCAGCAAATCTAGATGTGAATGGTAATGAATTTTGTTACTAACAAAAAAAAAAAAAAAACCCAGCTTTTTTTCAGATTTCAAAGTGGTCTATATGACAACTCGGGTCAGACATCATTCTGTGTAACAGTGTTTGCTATCTTTATTTTTCCAAACAACTTAGCAATTTTGAAGCAAAAACCTTGATCATTGTTTCTCAGCCTTGCAGTTTTTCTAAATAAGCCTAACTCAGTACATTTAAATTATCTGCTTTAATTATCAGCAGAGGCGTATGCAGCTTCTCTCTATCTTTCTAACACCTGAGGTTCTTCTTTGCATAAATAGCATGGGAAGAGTGAGGCTTTGTAAGGAACTCAAAAGATTCTGTAATATTAGTTGAAAAGTCTAATAATGCCAGAAACTGTAAATAATTGGGTTTTTGCATTTCTACAAGGTAGGTGCAAAACTGCACTCAAAAAGCAATACATCAGTATGATGAAAAAGGAATGCATATGTATTTTTAAAACAACATGTTTATTTTTCTTTTACTTGCCTAAGACATTCAGGTACTTGGTTTCTTTGCTTTATTTTTTGGATTTGAATGCCAAAAGGCTATACGCCTATGGCATATGGTGTTCTCTTTGACTGTCTTTCACTGAATGGCTCAGGAGAGTGGGGAAGGGGAAGCTCTGTCAGGTATTCTGCCCTGTTAACAGATGATGATTCACAAGTTTGGAAAGCACCTACAGGAAACTTAAGGAGTTCTTTAAGAGTTATCCAGACAGAAGGGAAAAGCCAGAATAGTGGTAAGTAAATAAGCAACTGAGAAAATAATTACTTTTAATGTTAATAGATGTCTTAATAGAATGTATATATACAACAACATCAGTAAGATCAAGACATCTGAGAAGCAAACATGTCATGTGGTATTAGTGAGGTATATTTAGACCACCTAAAAAAAAAAAAGACAGAAAAATTATCAGGCTGGATGTACAGTAAAGAATTAAATACTTTTAAAAAGTAGAAAGAGTATAACTTGCTCATAAAATGACAACTGTTATAATGACTCCAACTCACTTTCCAATAAAAAAATTGCATTTAGGGTAGATGTGGGAAGAGAGAAAGACTCAAGGCCACATCCCAGTTAGCATAAGAAACCTAATGCAAACACAGATGCTTTGCTTATTTGCAGTTGAGTTTAGTAATCCCAAGGCATCCAAGCACATCTAAGGCACTTGGGGATCTACTTATTGACATCCATGAATTGATCTTAAGCTATTCAGACACTTGGAAAACGCCTTTGCAGACTACAGGTAACGGACTATAGTGAGACAAGGAAGGCACTATTAGAATTTCTCAACACAGAAGTCAGGATGTACACTTTAAGCTTTTGTTAGCTAACTTCTCAGCTGGTATCTGGGAGCAAGGATAATGTGCTACTACCATAAAACATGAAAATTCTATCTGACAAAACAATTCTTTTCTTCCTTCCCCCAAAAGATTTAATTTTCATTATCTTCACATTTCAGTTCCCTCCAAATGATTTGTTCATTGTGCTTTTAAAGTTTAAAAAAACAGTTTTGTCAAAGCCAATATGAGTTTTCAACTTTAGCAAATCCAGGATCTGGTCTATACATTTTTTTACAGATTTTTAACAGAGTTCTTTAAAAGCTCACCTGTATAACTGAGCATAATCTGTACATGCCATTGACACTTGGCTGCATCTGGGCAGGCTTCATTAAGATTAGAGAAAAGAAGTACATCCTGCTTGAGCTCCAGCCCCAACACAGCTCATGTTGCCAGCACCAGGTTCATCACTATCTTTGTATTATGAAGTAAAAGAGTAGAAAATAGGCCTGATAACCTGTTCCTGTACTTCTCAGAAATGCTTCCAAGTTAACAGACATAAGTTTTTAAAAGGCAAATAAACTAGTTCGAATTATTTCTCCTGTATTTGTGTGAACAAGCTCTCATTTTCCCAAGGCAGCAGCTTGCAACTCTGAAAGTACCAGCCCTGGTCATTAGACCCTTCTAAGCACTCATAATGTTTTCTACTCATTTCAGCAGATCTCCACTGATTTCACTGGTGGATCTTACAATTGCTTCTTTCAAATTTCTTGGCTTCTTCATGATTTCCCTTATGCTAAAAGTTCAGATTTATAGAATCATAGAATAATTTAGGTTGGAAAAGACCTAAATGATCATAGGGCTATTTGATTGGGCTACTTGATACCTTTTTTGGGGAGAAGCCCTAATTCCTATATGACTGTTGAGTTTTGTTGATTTTTTTGATGGAGAGGCCAAAGCTAGAGCAAATCCTACCACAGCCCTGGTCACATGCTACTTGTGGGAGTGCAGCCCTCTCGCCCAGTATATCAAGGCATTCCCTGTTTTCCACCACAACCTTTTTTTTTTTTTTAAACCTTTTAACAGTGGGGCTACAGTGACATTCAGTGACTGTGACAGATAATGTGTCTTCTACAGTTGAATTAATTCTTTAGGGAGATAAATTTGGATTGCTAGCACAGCTCAGTGCCTGAAGCAGAGCAAGACATAGATGCCAGTCATCTGTGACTGGCTACGCTTGCACTTAGGGAGAGAATCTTTTCTACTCTTGAAACCTACCAAGACTGTTTAGTATATATTAGTTTTTTATTGCACACTATCTCTGTGTTTTACAGAAAGGAGCATTTTCTTTCCTTGTCCTTCAGCTGCCTCCATCTTGTGCCTGCACATGACAATAATCAGTGGGACTAAATTGTGGAAGGAAGAGTGCTTAAAACAGCTGGAGAAATCTGCATATTTAAGCAGCCAGTCAGCAGCCCTGAGGGATGCTTGCTAGTGGAAAAAGGCCAGGATCATTTCATGAAGCAGAGATGCCTGCAATACAGCTATACCCACATCTATTTATTTTTATTAAGCAAAGGTATTGTATGTTCTTGTATTCTGCATAATGGTATTCAGGTATTCTTCTGAAGCACTAGAATAATTCAGACTCAGTATAAGACTGAATAAATCAGTAACAGACTGCAGTGTAGAAATGACTGTACCTAGCGAATGCCTATGTAAATCCTGGGATAATTTGAGGCAGTTCTAAAAAAATATGCTTTAGGTTGAGATTTCTCTGTGCAATTCATCTCCGTTCTTATTCATCTCCAGTGAGGTATGACTGAACTTCAAGAAATCAGAGCAAGGATGCTTTTATCTAGTCATCCTGAGAGCTGCATGTACACTTTCTCCCCCTGCCTAACAGTTACACAGCCCTGCACTGTGACTGGGGCATAGATGTGTGTGCCCTATTTTTCACCAGAGAGAGTTCCAGTACCTTTCATGTAGCATGTATCAAAAATATGTTCCCTCCATTTGATGAGGAATGTGAGAAGCTGTATTCAAACTATGTCAAATTGTCATAGAATATTGAAGAAGTAAATTGTGAAAAATAACATTGGCTATTTCCCACCTAGTGAGTAAATATACAGCTTTCTCTAGTGCTAATACCTCTTAGCGGAAGCATGCAGTTCTATACTAGAAAATTAGTTTTGTTATGTGTTTCACTTCTGCAAGCATTTGGTTTAAACTCAACAATGTTAACGAAACCTTTGTTTCTACCAGAAAAACTCTGCATTGAAGTGAGAGACCCTGAATATTCTTTTTACACTAATTGGTATATATCCTGCAAAACTCAACTGAAGGGGTTTCAGTGTTCTCATAATGCATTTATAGAAGGCTGGAAATCTCTTTTATGCTAGTCTAATGAATTATCCAATGAAGAAACAAGAAGCAGGCATGGGAACAGTTTGATACAGGTCTGCCTGTATATGTAGATGCAGGCAAACTGAAGCAAGCGGAAAGCTTGTTTTATTTAGCTCTGAAACATTTTATTTCTCTTCTTGAAGAGCTGCACATCAGGTATCTGTGGTGTAGTCCCATAAACTTAGCCTCTAAACCTGTGACAAAAATCAGATGGAACATTAGATCTTCCTCCCTCCCCTCACCTGCTAGGGGTCTATAGGTGAAATTTGGAACAGGTTCTAAATTTTCTATATAGATCAACAAGATGTAGAAACTGTGGTCACTGGAAAATCAAATCTGAATTGTGTGGATTGTGAAGTTTGCACATGATAAACTTTCTAAGATCTTCACTAAGAAGCTATAAAACACTGTGTGGCTTTGTGGTGAGAGAGAGGAGCTCAGCTCCAGCAGAGCCTCTTTCCCTCCTCACTGTAAACTGGCAGTGGTGGTCCTGAGCAGCCATGCTGCCCCTCAGCTGGGCACCACTGCACAAAACATTGTGCAGGGGAGTAATGCAAGTGCACCATGAGTTCATTTTGTAACCCCCAAGACACAACAGAAAGCTGATAACCATGCAGAGACTGTTGCTGGCCCCAAACCTGTTTTTCTGGGGCTCTAGAGTTGTCACCTTATAGTCAGTTGCATAGGTTGGGCTACAATGGGCTTTGATGCCAAAAAAAGGGCAGATTTGCCCTACTTCTGCATGTTTCCTGCCTTTCCTGTGCTAGCATTAGCAAACTTACAGTCTTGTGTTCAGCCAGCCAAGGAAAATGTTATTATTTTGATTAGCCGCCTTAACTGACATCAGGAAAACAGAGCAGTGCAAAGCTGCTGCTATTAATACATCCAAAAGTTATGACTGGATAAATAAGTACATACATTTTCTGTATAAAATGTAAGAAATTGAAATGTAAGTACTTTAGAAAACACTTTTTCTCAGAAAATATTTAATCCACAGCTTTAATACAGAACAGTCAGGGTCAGCAGGAAAACTCAAGTCAATAAAAATGGACAGGTCCTTAAAGCTACAACTCACTTGTAAACACCTGAATTTAGGCATTGGAGCCCATGTATACAGACCCAACTAAGGTAGACAATCCCATTATCAAAAAATAATGCTAAGCTCCCCTGCAACTCAGAAAAAATGACACCTCGCTATTTGCAAGCATTCAGGAATAAAAATTAATTTGAAACTGTAACTGTACTTGAGTACTTAATCATAGGTAAAGAGCTCAAAGATATTCAGGAAGTTACTTATCTCATTTCTGGTAAGTGTTGTCCTAAGCTTTTTTAAAAGATCTCCAATGAAGAATATTCCACAACTGTCCCAGGTCAATCTTGTCTAACTTTTATAGACTCCCCATTTCATTATGCAGTTGTATGCATTATAAGAGGACTGCACAACAGTCCAATAGCCCAAATATTTAACCCCCAAAAAAAGACCTGCAAGTCTCTTTGCTGGAAAATATACCATTCTTCTGATATTAGATAGACTTTTGTACAGGCCGCTACTGCTGTTTCGCAGTACTGTATCTCTTAAGGCTATGCATTATTTTCCTTTTAAAAATAAAGGTTGTTCTCTCAAAATGCATTGTATACTTTGCTTTATCTAACTGAAGAAAGAGCAGTATGGATAAATGGTTTTTTTCTTGAGTTTTATTTGAGTACTCTCCTCAACAGAAACACAGAATCATAGAATCACAGAATGGTGCAGGCCGTAAGGGACCTCTAGCGTCATCTAGTCCGACCTGCCCACAGTCAGCAGGGACACCCCCAACCAGATCAGGTTGCCCAGGGCCTCGTCGAGACTCACCCTGAGTATCTCCAGGGAAGGGGCCTCAACCACCTCCCTGGGCAACCTCTTCCAGTGGTCCAGGACTCTCATAGTAACANTGGTCTTCCAGGCTGCAAGCGCACACTGCCTGCTCATGTCCAGCGTCTCATCCATCTGCACCCTCAAGTTCTTTCCTCAGGGCTGCTTTATAATACTTCCTCTCCTGTATTGATAGTGAGCATTGGCCCAGGTGCAGAACCTTGCACTTGTTCTTGTTGAACTTCATGAGGTTCACCTGGGCCCACCTCTCCAGCCTATTCAGGTCCCTCTGAATGACATCCCGCCTCTCTGGTGTATCAACAACACCACATCCTCTTCGTCCTCCTCTTCCTACCTAAACTGTTCTATGATTTTATCTTTTCATCTTTTTCTACCAGTTAATATTTTTTTATGTTTTTGACATTAATGTATGAAAGTGTGGGCGAAAGTATTTGCAAACACCCTGAGGAGTATGAACTTTAGAAGACTGAAACCCCAGTTTAATAGATCAAAGAATACTCACATTATACTTGAGAGCAGAGCTGATTAACTGCCTACTGAAATGACACTAAATTTCATCACAAAATTAATGCTCAATTGTATTCCCCAGCTTGTAGCAAATACTCTGTTTGACTCAATAGTCAATTTATTAGCTAATTCAGTCATTACAATAGAAAACACCAGACTTCCTTAGGAAACAGTATCTTTTAATAGTTTTGTATTCAAATTTGCCTTTTTTTTTTTTCTTTACAGGACATGTTCTCTCTTACCTAAAGGGGGAAAAATGTATGGCAGTAGCCAGCTATTCTGCAAATTGAACTGCTCTGCTAACATATGTTGACATCAAATACTGCAAATCATCCAAGGAAGGAGTATTGCTGAAGTAAGCATTTAACAAGAAACAGTAAAAGAGAAAATACAGAATTCTTGAGCACACTCATTAAAAGTAAGACTACTGAGACATTTGTCTTTACTGTTAAGACTTGAAAGTCTCCATTATTACGTTTGTATTTAATCTTTACATATGCTTCAAGTTTTAAAGATAGTCAAGCATCTCAGGAGGTGGCCTTTGCACCATTGGGATCTTAGGGAAATTTAAACTAATAGGGAGTTTCCTTGGGCAGCTCAGTTACATTGTGCTTCCTCCCCTTAAAAGTAGTATTTTTATCTCCCTAATTTCTTTGCAGCACTATAACCAATAGAAAGTTAAAGGGTTTTTCCCTCCTGCAGGGAATGCTAACTGGTAGGGCGAGACAAAATTCCTAATAATGTTACTACAAGCAATTCTGATATATGCTTTATTGGAAGCATATAAATGAACTTTAGAAATATTTCATGCTAACAGTGTTGTGTCTGTTGTAAAATATTAATTATGTGCTCTTATAAAAGATAAGATTGAAATAAGACTGTAAATGTATAAAAATGTACAGAAGAAAGCCTAAAATACGTGATTTTAATTCAGAGGTTCAAAATCAAAATTTCCTTAGAAAAGACTGAATTTGCTGACACATCATCAAACAGCTCTCATTCAAAATGTAATAAGTGAATTTGACTTTAATTTTTTAATACACTAAAAATACAAATATACTTTACTAATAATGTTGTTTCAACACAGCAAATTTGAAAAACATGCTCACAAGAGTGATACTTACAAATCACACTCTCAAGAAAAGTAAATTCATAAGCCTGAAAAGTACAGAAGCACTGGCTTTCAAAGAGATATACTCAGCTTTCATATTCTATGAGCTTTATGAAAGGAAAAATTGCCTGTCATTTTTACCATCAAATAGTTCATGCAGTTAATATGTGTGGTAAGATTAGGTTCACTGAGGAGAATTTCCAGTGTATATTAAAGTGACATTTAAAAAGTAAGATTACTAAAAAATTAAATTTTATTCCAATAAAATACCCTTTTTTATGAATACAAATTTTAACATAACAAGCCTTTCTAATTACAGCACCAATTAATATTTTAAGAACTGGAAGTTCTACATTCCCTAGCAATTCCTGATCAATTGCTCTGGAGATATATGACCAACAGTGTTAGTACTTTGTCTGCTTAATTATTGCTATGGTGATAACTTCGTTCCCTCTTGCATCCAGACACAGAAGCTTTATTAAATACTTTGCTTAAGATGTTCATGCATGCCATGTTCGGGTGTTTGTCAACAGTGCTATTGCAAAACTTAATAAATTGGGAAAGGACATGTAGGTCAATCCTTAGAAAATAATTAATATGTACCTAACATGAACTATCTAGTAAATTCTTGTCAAAACAAATAAAAAAATCTTGTATTTATAAGTGTCAGCAAAAAGGTGCATGCATGCCTCAAGAAAAATTGTTACCCTTGCCAAACAAAACAAAAATCTAAAATCCCTAGAGTCACAAATTGTTATTAACATGCTTAAAAATATGCCTTTTTAGATGTGCAGTCACATTAGTGAAAGAATTCGCAAGCTCAAGGTTAAGCAAAGGGCAATAAATGCAGTGTTTGCTGGTCTGTGGTGCAACCATCTTTGGATGACCTAATGATTGAGTTGTTGCTTCAGACACACTGAGCACATTCCCCTTAGAATCAGTAAAGCTCAGAACTAATTAGTCTGGCTCGTCAGCATGCTTCAATCAAGTAAGGACGAATTAGACCAAGACTGTGTCTGTCAGTCCTTGTCAAAAGGCACCTATGTCAGGAGTCTGGCCTCACCCCACTTTCCTTCACCCCGCACCCTCCTCTCTCCTGCCACACTGAACACCTACACCAGTCCTGTGGTGACCCATACATCACACAAGACATCACCAAGAAGAGACCAAAGTCCAACTTTCCAGGCAGAAAATAGAGCAATAGAGTTCAGAAACTGAAATGCTGATTGTCCTATTAAACCATGGTTTCAAAAATTGTTCCCTAGATCTGCAGTCACACCAGTCACACTAGTAGTCAAGGGAAGCATGAGATGGAACACTGGGAAAAAGCAGCCTTGGTGGGGGAAACCACACGTGGTCATGTCACTCCTGTATACTCCTTTCCCCAACAAGCCCAGTCGTCCTCTCCAGTGAAGCCAGGCAGAGCTACCCCTGTGTTTCCTACAGGCTCCAGCACAGGGCACTTGAAGAGACAATTCTTAGGTTTGTCGTTTTGTTTTCTGTTTCCTGAACTTGGCTTCAAGTGAGAATACTGAATCTCTCTGAACTCACTTCTAAGACACCAGTAAGCAGACTTTTCCAAAATGCTGTAAACGCGTATTTTTGTAAATGAATGGGAGGCATCCAGACCCATTTTGAAGCAGATTTCTATGGCATTTCTAGCTGCAGGCAATCCATTTGGGGCTGCAGTCTAAGGGTGGATGTTTAACAACTTTAAAAAACAGCTTTTCTTCTTTCTGTACCAAGCTTGAAATACATAATTAGAAAAGCTAATTGAACTGATCTGACCTCTAGAAAGCTGGTGTTGCTGCAGTGTTAGTAAGAATGGCTCATTTTGTCATGGGGATTTCTAAATTAAATTAATATTTTATTGAGTATGGATTTTTCTAAGTTCTTGTCTATATTCACAGCTATGCAGAGGAGCAGCACAGACATAGCACTATTAATATTCCACCTATTGTTTTCTAAATAGCAATACCTCAGTGAAAACAGGAAGCCCTCCAGTTCTTCATTTGTTTTTACAACAGATTTTTTTTTATATTATGAATCTAGAATGTGAACTTCACAAACTCCATTTTTTCAAGTGATTGTGGACATTAAGATTTTATCTTGAACACACTCTGTACCAAGCTTTATAGGGAGAGGAGATACTTGCAGAAAAAATAGCAGCAGACAGATAATTTGAAGAAAAGTTAGTTTAGAAATTAACATTGATTTAAAAGTTTCCAATTGGGCGTAAAACTGCCTTATGCATAATCATGATTCTCGACTTAAAAAAATTTCTTACTATCAGAGAATATTAAAAGATAATGTCACATACATAATACCAGTAAAATACTCTACTCTGAGCTGTGCTTTACTATAAATGTATTTTAGGTCAAATTTAAGCATCCGCATAATCTCTAATTCTAGTTCCTCTTAGCCACAGGAAAAAAAAAAACACAAAAAAAAACCAAAACCAAAACTAAAAAACCCCAACCAACCTGTTTTTGTGGGTATTTCTCACCATATGAAAGGAAGAAATTTAAGAGAAAGATGTTTGAATAAAATCCATTTTACAACATTCAAGTTGCAAATACAGAGGGCAGGTATTTCCGAGCACTCTTACCCAGCATCATTTGCATAATATAAGCCTATGCAAACTTTAACCCTCCGTGTTCTGTGCTCAGGTCGATCACAAAGCCAGCAAAGGTGACACCAGACCTTGGAGTGATGACATTCAGTGAGGTGCAGGGGCTACACAACTCACGTGTAACTTCAAGAGTCATCTCTGTTAGGACCACAGTGCTCAGGTGTTTGCAAGGACGCATAAAAAGCAGCCTGGCTCTGGCAGGTTTTGAAGCTATGCTGCAACTGTGCTGCAACTTTTAGGCTCAAGACCATTAGCTGGAAGCACAGCACTGCACAAGGGTTTTAAAGCAAATGGTTTCTCTTGTAAGGCTGATGTGAGCTCATCCGTGTCCCAGCACTTGTACCACAGTCCTGGTGCAAAGGGGAGCCTGGGGATGGTGCCAAGGTAGGGTTAATGCACCCGGGTAACTGGATGGCGGAGTGCTGCTCCCTGTAAGATGCTCCTGATTTTGTGTATTTCTACAGCTGAGGAGTCCCAGCTGTGACACACACAGGGGAATGAGTGTACACTGTGTGAGGATTTTGGACGGTTTCACCCAGTGTGCTCAGCAGAGGGCTAAGTTCAAGGCTCAAGCACTGCATGTCAGGATGAACCTGACTTGCAAAGTACCGATAAACTCTTCCTGTTCCTATGTGTCAGATTAGGGGAATAGTTTTTCAAACCATGGGGCCAGCTCAGCAAAGATCTCTCAGTTATCAAAAATCAATCATTGCAACTCCCAATTTTTTTATTTTTTTTACCCGTTCAGTGTTAGTAGTTGAGTCAAGAGTTAATACTGTAATTGTAAAGAAAAGTATGAAATCAATAACACATGCTGAGCTGTGGAGCATTAAACAAAATTCAGTGTCTCTGAAGATTTCAAATGTTTGATTTGTACTTGCGATTCACCAGAGACACTCAAAAAAACCATAGAAGAGCTTTTCTTGCAGTATTTACTCACTCGTGGGCTATTGCAGAGCCAGACCCCACTTCTTCACTGGGAGGAGGTGATGTTTGTCTCTCCAGTCTGTGCCTTGGACAGTCCCCGGAGCAAGTTTCATCAAACTGTTACAGGACAGATGGCTGAGGAACAAAGCATATGAAATTAGTGTTCACATTATTCTTGCTTTCTGATTAATCACTAGCCATCAAAGCAAATGACAAAAGCAGTTTAACCCACTACAGACACCAGGGTACATCATCTTCTACTGCAAATTGGTGTAGTCATGCTAATTTTGAAATTTTGGCTTTAGGAAGAGCATATTGCAGTGATTGACACAAGCAGCCACTGCCCAGGAGTGAGAACCTGCAATAGTTTAAACAGCAGATTACAATGGCACTTTGCTCAGCACAGACTCATACTGACTTGTGTTGGTAATTTATGCAAACAATCTTTTCCAAACCTCCCATCCTCCTTTTTCCTGAGGTAAGACAAACAGTGCTGTTGGAATCTCGTTAAAATTTAAAAATGAAACCTTGATGTTTTGCATTGCACTAAAATGAACCAAGGGCTTCTCCAGCATTCTGATTTGGTCACGCCAGGAAGCCTCAGGTGTTGTGCAGCAAGCTCAATGCTCAGAGAGGCAGAACTGCAGGTGCTTCCCAGTCGAGCCCCAGGAGTACAGTGGCACCCCGTGGCTACTGACTACCAAACAAGGATTTTCTGGATTATAATACTATACTTTCACACCTACATGCCAACTCAGAATTCTAAGTAACAGCAGTCTCTACCAGTGATCAAAAAGAAAAAGGATGGTGAATATGAAAAAATAGAATGCTTCTTAGCTGAGATTAGCATGGAAACAGAGTTTTTCTCCAAAACAAGCCTTCTAAACAACCAACGAAATCCTTCTTTGGTCAGGTTCTCTCCTATTAAAAGCCTACCGTTATTCAAGACGTTGCCTGTATGATATTCTCTCTTAATTTATTATGCATTTTGATCAAAAAAAAACCCCCAAATTAGTGTCATTCTACTCTCAACCAAAACGTAGGAAACAACGTATCTCACTTTGAAAGAAACTTTCTGGGTTTTTGCAAAAACAATTGGATGTTGCTGCATCCATTTCGGTTTACAGACTGTAATCATTATGGATTAATTAGGGAATTTTTAAATGTTTATTATTATTGCTGTTGCTGTTCCTATATCTTTACTGAGATATGACGAAAGCTGTGACTCTTTACACACACTTCTTCTGAATATTTTGGATCACTGACAACAATCCAAAATAATACTGTTCAACAGAAATTATGAAATTTATTTTTGTCTACTCTTGACACACATCTAAAAACCCCTTAAAGACAGAAATCTTTTAAGATAAATATGAGAAATGTGTAACAATGACACATATTTAGCCAAAAAGTAGCAATAAGTGTAAGATCCTCAGGCAGGTAATAATCATATTAGTTACTAAGGGAAAAACAGGCAACTATAAGATAATTGAGCTTCCCAAGTTATGTAATCCATAAGAGTATTTACACCGGGGGGGTGCATATAGCATGCATGTAGCACTTCTGGACAGAAACTCTTGGGGTTTTTTTTTTTGTTCCACCCTTAATGACATTCCTATTCTGTGCACACATCTTATGTCTAAAATTTTGGGTCATCACATCTCATGAGCCCAGAGCCCTAAGAGGATTCAGAGGCACTCCAATGTAGAGCAAAAATAACAGTGGCAGATAAGAAGATTTGGGAAATGACAGGAATGAAAACAAGACATTCTGCTGGAGGAAGAGGCTTCCCTGAGGAGACACTGGTGCCCTCAACCACTGCATCTAGGAAGAAAGAAGTGGCATCGATCTCACTCTCTGTGTTGCACTACGCAGAAGCACAAAGAAAAGCAATTAGCTGGAGGAAGACAGAAAGTATCGTTGGCTGTGTGGAGCAGTAGCACAGGTTAACGTTCATTTCATTGTCACTGTATCACCACTAACACATCATCAATCACCAGTACATCACAAAGATACTGCTGCATTTCAGTAGGGATTATTATTTCTCTGTGGTTTTATTTATTTGTTTTTTAATAGTGAAACACCTAAGCAATGTCCAGTATTTCACTGAAAATTACTTGTTTTATTTGCCCTATTAAAGACAGTTAAAGCAAACAGACTGAAGAGGAACCACTCTCTAACTGATGAATTCTGAATCAAACAAACATATATGGGTAGACTGGTGGATTACTTCTCCTTCCCCTCTTTTTTTTTTCTTTAACACTTTTTTCAGTTATCCTTGCATGCTGATGAACAATGTTTGGATTATGTGTCAAATTTTCATTTAAAAAAATCTAAAAATATCTAAGAAATTGACAAATGTTAGAGGAAGTCTCAGGATGAAACTTCCATCTTTTTCTGTATTCTTCTAAGTAGCATGAAGGTAAGTGTTAAATAAAGACAAATTCAAAATCAATGGAGATTTGCTATGTTATTGAAAGCAGGAAACCGTTAATTATTCAGAACTTAAAAATAAAAATGCAAAGTGAAGATGTAATGCTTATCTATAATATTAAGGATTGTTCTCATGCTTTGAAAAGCGGCATGTGTTTCCTCCTGCATGACTTTGAGAAATACTCTACTTGTTGTCCGTTTCCCCAGATGATGACCACTCTGCATGATTCCAGAGAGGCTGGACTGATCAGAGAGCTTAGCACAGAGCAAGGAAACAAGAGCTCCACATGTCTCCTCTTTGCTGCCGGTGCCAGCATACTTGCTTCTGTAACAGTGCAGTGGACAAAAAGCCAACTTACTGAATTTCCTTGGGTGCAAGACACAGTCCCTCAGTGACTCCTGGTATGTCATTTAACCACTTTCCTTTCCATCCTTATAAAGTTCATATTGAAATCCTATTCATTTGAAGTAGACGTCATTGCAATGTCATAGTAATTTACTAATAAAGGCTTACTCAATTAGTTAACTATGGTCTGGATCAGCCTTCAAGCGGGCACAGGCTGGGGGACTATCAGAAAACACTTCTTCCACCCTACCAGGTACTGAGAGAGAGGCAATCCTCAATACTATTGGAAATATAAAAAATTTTTGCTGACAGTCAGGTGCTATAAACGCAGATTCACGTTTCAGCTCTGTTCAAAAACCAGTACACCCTGATAAAGGTAGGGGAGGTGCAACACACATGCAGTGCAGGTCAAAACACTGAAACTCCCAAGAGAAATGCAGATTGCACAGTTTCAGGAAACCTGCCTCTGTAGTCAGTATGGCTAATATAGATTTACAATTCATAAGAATAATACATACAGTTGGCCTCCCCCACTTATTCCTGAGGAAATTATCCACAGTAAAACCAGTTTTAGATCATGGAGGTTTGCATACTAAACATCAAAGCACTAAATACGCTTCTCACTCTCTCTGGGTGATTGGTCATCAAAAAGACTTACAAAACAGACTCCATTCTCTTCTGTGCAGAAACAAATTGCTTCAGAGTCAGTGGATATTTAGTGTGCTCTGTACCCTTTGCTGATTAGTGATGATGCTTCCTTTCCTATCATAATAATACTCAAATAGCGTGACTGGCCTGACTGAATATCTCAGAAACAATAAATTTGCCATAGTCTGAGATTGTAAAACAGAGATTTGAAAATTATTATTTTAGTGACTAAATTTAACATAATGGGTAATATGGGAGACAACCAAAAAGGTGACTATATTTGCAAATACAAATTATGCCAAGGGGAAGGGAATGTTTTGCTGGATAATAAGCAAACAGCAAATGGTTCTTCCAATCTAGAAAGCTAGGAGAAAAATGACATTTGTATCCTTTGGGGTTTATTACATTCTCATTTTTACTAAGCAGGGAAGTAATAAGACTTGAACGTGTCACATAAGGAAGAACAGGATTGCAAAATTTCAGAATAATAACAATGTGTTTGGGGTTCTGCTTCATACTGCTCAGGATTTCAGAAAATCATTTCTAAGAACAGTGAAGTCACAGTAGTACCTTGGCCTTGTTTTCGGATGGTATAGGTTCCCAGTTTCTGTGCCTCCCGGGAGTTCTGCCATGGTGCTTACCTGAAGAGGTGAATAATAAAACCATGCCTCTTCTCTTTCTACAGGACCTTCATGTTGCTTGATACTAATTTACTCTTAGCAATTATCTAATAGCAAAAATAATGCAGCAGATACATTCTAAACTGCTTAAAAACAAACCTTGTACAAGGCATAGAGTCTGGTTATACGTAAGATTAATTAAATCTTATGGAGAAGATATTTTAAAACACATTCCTCCAATTTTTTCTCTTTCCCTTTTCAGCACACAGCTAGTCCCAGAACTGTTATAAAGCACAGCAAAAGAGGGAATTCACACATTTAGTGGCCACAATCATTTCCTGAAAATTGGGTGATGATGCAACATGGCATGGTCTTGTAACAAGACACACAAAAAGGAGAATAAAATTGTTTCAGAAAGGAGTGCCTGCTCCTCAGCTTCAGTTTTCATCCTAAAAAATCTAGAACTCTCATGAATTTAATTTTCTTGACTGATGCATAGTGTCTGTCTATTCTTTCAAAGGGAAAAATAACTGGATACTGCATGGTCAGAAATATAGCTCTCAGAAAACAGACATCTGAGGGAATACTGAAAATGTGAAAAGTGGAACAAGAAATCACAGTTCCTTATTTGAAGTAGCCACTTTCAGAGCACATTGCACATCTCTGGCAACAAAATTAAGGTAAATAAGAAAGGAAAATGTGAAGGCAGGAGACACTGACCATGTCTTGCACTGAAGTGCTAACATTTTAAAACAGATTTACCATGTCTTTTTGTATCTATCTTTTGTCTTATTGCAGTACTAGATTATTGCCACCAAGCCGCTTGTTTTCATCACAGCACCTCACCTCTTAATTGTAGCTTGTAGCACACATTCAGGGGGTCCACAATGATGCAAAGACATCTGTCCCTTCATACAGCAGGATGATGTCACCATGATCTTCACATACCTTCACATTAGTTTCCATCTGGTTTCAAGTTATAATTCAAGACTGAGGCCCTGCTTTTCAGACCTGTGTGAACCTCCCCCACCTCAATATCTGACCTGAAAGACAATTATCCTCTTTCCTGTTCATTTTATCCTTTCTGTTTTGATTTTCTCCTGTGATTCTTACATTTGTACATATTCATGATTCTTGCACAATTGTACCTATTCAGATATTTGCGCAATAAGCCTATTCCATGTGCTTCAGCCCTGCCCAGCAACTCTGCACTCCCTTTGTGTCTGAGCCAGCTGAGCCAGCAGGAGAGAGAAAAAAGCAGAACAAAGTTGTTTCCCAGTTCCTGGGTCAGTTGGTAGCTTAGATAGCCTCAGGAACAGATAAAAATCAAAACAAGATAATAAGAGAGTCATGCAAACACATAAATCTATACTCTAATGGGTCGCTGAAGTCACAGCTTGATCACTGGCAGGCAGCCTGTGAGTGTAAAATGAAATAGCTACAGCAGGAGGTAAAATTTTCAAGTTAGCTGTGCTAATTAAGTACAAATCATGCTAATGTTATAGCACCTAAGCTGAGATATGCAGAAAAGAAAATTATATACCACTAATTTTCCAGAACTTGGTGTGTTTTGATCTACCTGCAGCTCCAGTGTCCATCAGAAACTGTGACTAGGTAACTATCTTCCTGATTTAAAGAAGCAGCTGAGAACATGATCCTGTCCTAAGAAAGTGAATAGGAATTAGATGTACCTATGTGCCAAAAGCTTAATCTTGTGAGTTTACAGGTGTAGGTATAGTGGGTTTAAATGTAGCATGGCATATGGTTGGTTTCCTGAATTAGGATTCAAAACCTGATGAAAGTGTGAATCTGTGCATCCCACTGCTTTCAGATATAATCGAGGCTAAGGGATTGTAGAATCAGAAAAACAGCTCAGTTTCAGTGTGGATATTAATATGTACAACTCTGGCTGAAAAAAAAAATAATAAAAAAAAAGAAATCTGTGAGTCTGGTAACTGCTTCATTTTGGAAAGAAACTTTCCTGAAAAGGAAAATGTTATACACCTATTTATGCTTACTGTTGTACGCCTTCTTCTAGTGTACAAGGTGTTGTATATAGTCATAAAAAACTTATTGGAAAACTCCTGGGTGTAATTGAATATAGATTTTCTTATTTTTATCAGTGTTAGAATATAACCCAATTTAAATATCTGCTGCTTGAAATTCAAAAGATCCTCTGTAGACTAGCAATGCCATCATACATCAGGATGCAGAAGATGGTTAAGCCTGAAGCATGTTCTGATTAACATCTTCTACATAGAAACAGATTCTTTGTCTTAAAAAATAGTTAAGACTGTAGAGTTTGCAGAGAGAGACAAGCAACAGGCTCCAAAGCAAAAGTATTTCTAGAGGCCCATTGGAGAGCTTACATTTCATGATTTTAACTTCACAAGAAGAAATTAATGTTAAATGGTGTACCACTGTGATTGCAGGTCTAATCCAGGTGCAGTTGCATCTAAGTTTTCACATTAGCATCAAATCACCTGTCAGCAGAGAGTTTGAAAATCTGTGAAAAGGGAGTAAAAAAAGCATGAAAAATACACATTGGAAAACACACATGTTTGTGTGTGCATGTGGGTGTACACAACCAACCCGTATTAAATGCAGTGGAACAAATATATGTACTGACTGACATTTTACTAACGAAAGCAAACCAAACTCATGCCAGGACCCCTAATGTGTGACCTCTGCAATGGCAGGTCCTCCCCTGAAGAGTCCCTGGGTTACTCACCCTGTTGCAGGGATTTCTCCCATCCTGCAGCCACTGGTTGAGGCTGTGTGCCTGTGGAGGAGCTCACTGGCTAGAGCCTGCTGTGGTGAAGCTGCTGTGCAGGTGGGGAGCACAAAGAGGTGGGTGCTCCTGGAGCGCAGCTGTCCACCATGCAGGAAACCACTGAGTCACTGCCCAAGTGCAGAGCCACCCACCTGCACTGGATGTTTGACGTCATTGCTTTGGCTGTGAGATTCCTCTTTTAAGAGCAGTCGCTCCTTCTTTTAGGTGAAATACCCACCCATAAGCTCTCAGAACTCATTTGATTTCACCAGGTATTCCAATAGTTAAACTAGATGTGAAGGAGGAAGGAGGTAACAACATCAGGCTTGTCTGCAATGAGTTTTGGGGTATCTCATCAGGATTAAAGGGCCAGGGTGCTAGTAAGGGCCCTCAGCCTAAAGCCCGGAGGCAGGGTGGGAACACTGCACTGTAGTCCAAGTCCTATGGAGATGTGCCAGAAGCTCCTGAGGTAGTGAAGTCAACACAGAATCACCTATGAGACATCCCAAATAGTGTTCTGCTAAGAAGGTGGCACAGTGGACAGCCCAGTTGAAGTGACTCCCCATGAATGTTTGTAGCATGGGCAAGACGCAGGAGAAGCTGGAAGCTATCATGCTGCTGGAAAGCTATGACATAGTGGCCATCACTGAAACCTGGTGGGATGAATCCTATGACTGGAGCATAGCTATTGAGGGCTGTTCAGAAGGGACAGTCAAGGAAGGAAGGGCAGAAGTGTTGCCTTCTATGTTAAGGAGTGGCTAGAGAGTGAGGAGATGTCCCTGAAGCCCTCCCTGGGAGCAGATAAAGAAAGAGTTGAAAGCTTGTGGATGAGGACTAAGGGGAAGGCCAATATGAGGGAGTGGGAGTTTATTACAGGCCACCTGATCAGAATGGGGAAGTTGATGAGGCCTTTTACAGACAGCTCAAAGGAGCCTCGCAATCACTGACATTGGTTCTCATGGGGGACTTCAATCATCCTGATATCTTCTGAGAAGGCTACACAGCCAGACATGTACAGTCCAGGAGGTTCCTCCAGTGTATTGATGATAACTTTTTAACTCAGATGGTGGAGAACCCAACAAGGAGAGGTATACTACTGGACCTAGTTCTGACAAAAAAAGAGGGACTGAAGGACATTAAGGTTGGGGGCAGCCTTGGCTGCAGTGATCCTGGGTAGTATGCGCAGAACAACAAGTGGGACTGAAATCTTGGATTACAGGAGGGCTAACTTTGGCCTCTTCACAAAAATGCTTGGAGAAACCCTGTGGGTTAGGGCTCTGGAAGGTAGGGGGGGTTCAATAGAGCTGGACAATGTTCAAATATCTCTCTCCAAGCTCAGAATCAGTGCAACCCTAAGGAAAGAAAAAAAAAAGGCAAGCAAGGGAAGCAGGAAACCTGTGTGGTTGAGCAGGGAGCTTCTGAAAAAGTTCAAGTTGAAGAAGGAAGATTACACTGAGTGGAGGAACAGAATGACCACTTGGCAAGATTACAAGAATGCCATTAGAGTATGCAGGGATTAAATGAGAAAAGCCAAGGACTCCTAGGAAGTAAAATTGGCAAGGGATGTCAAAGTCAACAAGAAATTTTTTTTCAATTATATTGGAGACAAAAGAAAAACTAGAGAAAATGTGGGCCTACTGTTGAATGAGATGGGTCCCATGGTGACAGAGGATGGATAGAAAGCAGAATTGCTGAATCCCTTTTTTGCATCAGTCTTTACTGTTCAGGCCAGCCCTCGGGGGTCCCAGACTTTGGAGGAAACAGAGAAAGTCTGGATGAAAAAAGACTTCCCCTTGATTGAGGAAGATCAATTTAGGGAACAGTTAATTACACTGGATATCTGCAAGTCCATGGGTCCTGATGGTATGCACCTGCGGGTGCTGAGTGAGCTGGCAGAAGTCATTGCTGGCTCCTCTCCATGATCTCTGAAAGGTTGTGGAGAAAGGTGAGGTGACCAAGGACTGGAGGAAGGCCAATGTCATCCCAGTCTTCAGAAAGGGCAAGAAGGAGGACCTGGGAAACTACAGGCTAGTCAGCCTCACCTCCATCCCTGGAAAGATGATGGGACAGTTCATTCTGGGCATCATCTCAAAGTATCTGGAGGAAAATAAAACAATCAGAAGCAGTCAACATGGATCACCAAAGGGAAATCATGTCTGACTAACCTGATAGCCTTCTACAATGGCATGACTGGATGGATAGATGAGGGGAGGGTGATGGACATTGTCTACCTTGACTTCAGCCAGGCTTTTGACAAAATCTCTCACAGCATCCTCATAGGTAAGCTTAGAAAGTGTGGATTAGATGAATGGACAGTGAGGTGGATTGAAAACTGGCTGAAAGACAGAGTTCAGAGAATTGTGATCAGTGGCACAGAATCTAGTTGGAGGTCCCTAACAAGTGGGGTCACCCAAAGGTCAGTACTGGGTCCAGTCCTGCTTAATATTTTCATCAATGACCCAGATGAAGGGATGGAATGAGCCCTCAGCAAGTTAGCTGATGATACAAAACTGAGAGGGGTGGCTGACACATCAGAAGGCTGTGCCGCCATCCAGCGAGACCTGAACAGGCTGGAGAGTTGGGCAGAGAAGAACATGATGACATTCATAAAGAGCAAGGGTAGGGTACTGTACCTGGGGAGGAATAAGCCCCTGCACCAATACAGGTTGGGGGCTGACTTGTTGGAGAGCAGTTCTGAGGAAAAAGACCTGGGAGTCTTGGTGAACAACGGGATGACCATGAGACAGCAATATGCCCTTGCGGCCAAGAAAGCCAATGGCATCCTGGAGTGCATCAAGAAGCAGGTTGAGGGAGATTATCCTGCCCCTCTACTCTGCTCTGGTGAGGCCCCATCTGGAGTACTGTGTCCAGTTCTGTGCTCCCCAGTTCAAGGAGGACAGGGAACTGCTGAAGAGGGTGCAGCAGAGGACCACCAAGATGATTAGGGGCCTGGAGTATCTCCCCTATGAGGAAAGGTTGAGGGACTTTTTAGTCTCAAGAAGAGAAGACTGAAGGGGGATCTGATCAACACCTATAAATACTTAAAGAATGGGCATCAAAAGGATGTGTCCAGTGAGAGAACAAGAGGAAATGGGCACAAACTTGTGCATAAGAAGTTGTTCCATTTAGACATGAGAAGAAAGCTCTTCACTTTGAGGGTGGCAGAGCCCTGGAAGAGGCTGCCCAGAGAGGTGCTATAGTCTCTGTCTCTGGAGATGTTCAAAACCCACCTGGACACATTCCTGTGCAACCTGCTCTAGGAGGACCTGCTTTGACAGGGGGGTTAAACTAGATGATTTCCAGAGGTCCTGTCCAACCTCACAAGATTCTGTGAATATTCTGGCTATCTGCAGTCCAATTTGCAGTTGTGAAACCAAAATTACATTTTTCCAGCTTATGTCAGCAGAAAAAAGTGCAGACACACATGTAAAAAAATATGCAGATTTTGAAGGGTGTGTGCATGTGCCTCTTTACAGTTAACTACGTTTCATCTTTGAGAGCCTTTAAAGTCCTTCCAATTTATTGGACTACTGCTCCATGTTTTTCCAGCTAGTTAGGATCTACAGCAGTCCTTGGAGTCAGCACGACTTTTCTTACTTTACATGTAGCGACAACTGACTAAGGTGTTTCTGTAAACAAAACAAGAAATGCATTATTCATGACTCTTTGCAGAGATGCAGCTGCTTCTCTCCACAAGGTTTTATGTGACACTTCAGTTAAATTGAAAGAATGTTACCACTGTAAAACTTCATTTAAGAAGTTACAGTTTTGTTTACTTGTCAAAACTGAAGACTGAATGGAGCTGTTTTTCGAAGGGACACCAAAGTTTCGAGACTGATAGAAACAGACTGGGGGGCATGGAAACAGTTACACATGCAACGCGGGGAAAAAAGGAACTAGGTCTATTGTCTTTTGCGAGTCACATTTGCATTTGAAGTCAATTGGAAACTCAATGACCATGCAAGCATTACTTTAATTCCAAATTAATTTACTCTTACTCTCACAGTGGTTATTAGCTTTCATGTTATGCAAGCTCACACGTTATGCCTGGCCACAGTGTTTCTGATCAAACCATAATAAGTATCCTTGTTCATAAATTACATTTTTACTGACCTTCAGGTTGTTCCTGAAAGAGTGTACCAATGTTGTTTGTGGTTGGTTCCCCACCTGAAATTACCAGTTCCTCCTTCTGTGCCCTGCTTTGTGGAACGGCCCTCTAAAGGTAAAGAAATGTGGATGTGCTGGACTCCTCCACTAGTTACCCACCTGAGATGACACAGTTCCTCCTTCTGTGCCCTGCTTTGTGGAACGGCCCTCTAAAGGTAAAGAAATGTGGATGTGCTGGACTCCTCCTTTTGACTAATGAACATTTTGAATCAATTCGTCCAAGCAAAAACTTTAAGCTTCCTGACTTCACCATATTTTCACGTCCACATTTTTTCTCTCTATACGTTCTATGATGTTGCAATTCTCCCCTTGGGATGCTGGTAGCTCTAGAACAGGCAATAACTGTTCCTCTTATTGGGACATGGGTGGCTAAGGACTTTTCCACTCTCAACAGGCCAGGAAAGGAAGAAACTTCACTAATGGTATGACAGAAATCACTTTTATCAGCAAATGAAATAAGAATGTAATAAGATTATTCCAATTTTTTACCATTCATTTTCAGTGACTTTCTAAATTACAAATTGCAGCCTGAGGTAGGAGAAACATGACAGTGAACTCCTTGAATATCACCTGCTTTATTAAGCGATAATGCGAAACCAATGCTAGAGAAAACTTCCAGTTCTGCACTTGTCAGATGACAACAGTGACTGTTAAAGCAGTCCTGTTGCATGCTAAACTATTCTCAAATTCATTTTTGAGTGGAGATTCATCAGACTGGCAAAAAGAAAACAAAATACTGCTGCAAAATGTTCATTACAGCCTCAGAATACTTGACCTAAAACATATCTAAAATCTCTAGGTCCTCCAAATGAATTTGGTTTTCAGTACGTTTAAGACGGTATATGTTTTTGCACAACAACACTGGGCAAGTGGCATTGCAAATCACAGTTTTGAGCCTGTTTTAGTATGGAGATCATACTATTGATAGGGTTTTCTCTCAAGCTGTTAGCTAACATTTTCCCTGCCCCTCTCTCCCCTTCCAAGAAGTAAAGCAGCCTTGCAGTTACTCTGTCAACTGGCAAAACTTTCCTTTAAAGGACTATGCACAAACCAACTTGCCAGAATATGTTAGCAGGCATAGTTATAACACTGCTCACAGAAAATATAAACAATTCCCTTTAAATCTTCTTCCTTAGTTATTGTGAAAACAGATACATTGTCTGCCCTTGAGGTTTTTTTATACCTGTTGCATTCTCTCTTACATTGCTTCAAGCCTCCATACATCACGGCTTGTCAGAGACACCTCCGGGGCTGAAGGCAAAATGCAGTTTTGCAGAGACAGCTGAGCAGGTTCTGCAGGAGAGCTGGGATAGGGGGTTGGGGAACCGCAGGGCACCTGAGGGGCTGTGGGGGTTCAGAGGAGGATGGGAACGGCCAGTAAGGTCCAAGAGGAATTCATGACTGGCCAGTGAAGGGTTAGCAACCCCTGCCTATGCATGATACTCTCTGCTCCCAAGAAGATATTGAGCTTAATGTAACTGCTCCTCCACATGAAAACAGCACCCATCTCTGCCTCACGCCTTCACTCCATTACCTTACCAGTAGGGTGCAGGAGTGTGAGTGGGGGTGAGAGCTACTGAGAGCCAGACTTACCCTTCCTTCTACCCTCTACTTCCTCCCTCCCTCCTTACTTAAGATTAGACTGGAGTTTATGTTTGGAAATAACAAGATTGGTTAAGAAAATAAAAGCCAGGAAGTTTGAATCACTCAGTGTCTGGAGTATTTCTGTAGCTGGTGGTAGGAGCCGGGGAGATGCAGTCCACATTTACACTGAGATGACTGAAGGACATGATGAGGTTACGGAGCGGTGATTTTTTATTTAGCATTTGTTAAAGACACAAAGCCATCAGCACACTTAACACAAACCATGCATGCCATCTCACAGCCCTGCAGGTATAGGGGCAGGGGCATGGATTTTGGCTGCTCTCCCACTTTCACTGTACTGTACAATATTTATGTCCTACCCCGAGTGGAGGTGAATGCAGTGTCTCTGCTGAGCGTGCTGCCAGAGCCTGCTTTCTTTCAGTGTTTTCCTGACACTGAGTCTGTTATTTACACTTCTTATTCATCTGAGATTAAAGCAAAATGAAATAATCTTTCTCAGAACCAACCAAACCAGCACAAATACAGTATAAACAGCAAGGTCTTATATGAATAGAATAAATTCTGTGGAGTATTTATCTGTATAGTAAATTTGGAAGCTAATAAACCTGCCTTTATCTGTACTTAGCAGTCCTTTGAGTATAGTATGTTCTTCTTCCATTTGGTTAATGAACATTTAGACAGTAATCAATGTCTCTTTAGCACGAGGTAGAACATTACCTAAATGTGAGAAGTGGAAGAATTGGACTGAAGCATATCTTACTACCCTAAAATAAGATTCAATATTCTTTGTGCTAATATAGATCCTGAATAATAAAAGAAAACAGTCCTTTGGTACAAGCAGTGACCCATGTGTCAATTATAGTGGCAGATCAAGTTTCCTTTCCATAGGAAAATTAATCTTTAGTAATGCAGTTGTCACAATGGCTTTTAAATTCTAGTGTTTCTCTTGATGGCATGTTTTACTTCCAGCTAATATCCTTCATATCTTTTCTGTCTACACTGAGAGAGGATTCACACATCCTCCTGTAAAGCAAAATTATGTTCCTATCATTTTTGGTGCCTAGAGACCTCACATTAAATATCACTGAGGATTTATTAATTTAAGGATAGAATTATTCTTTTAATGTAGATTTCACCCTTAGAGACATCCCTGTCTCTAGGCCTGTCACTCACTTTGAGCTTACAACATAGCTCAGGCTTTTAATACCACTGCAACATCAGCTGTACTGCAATTGAGTATGCCTAACAGGGAATTAAAACTTCACACTGCTGCCTGCATGCCTAGGTCTTCCACAGGCTTGTATGTGACCTTCAGCAGAACAAAGATCAAATTTTCCTCCTACACAGATTAGCAGTTGGTGATGCAACATTGCAAAGGCTTTCCTGTGAGTAAACCAATTGTCTTAGTAAATTATCCAAGTTGAGTATTTTTTTCAAGCACAGATAGTTTCTTATATAGTCCTGAATATAGATAATAACATCTTCCACAATGCATGAGAACAACATTTTATCGCAGTCTCTCTGAGCCTCAACTACCTGATAAGGCAATTTCGGATAGCAAATAAAATGGACTTGTGAAGTCCATGTTCATAGAAGTGTTGAGATTCTTGAAAGGAATGTGCTGAGGTTTATCAAATATGAAGATTTGTAGACGTCACAAAAATTGTATAGATTATTATATTTTGAACATATTTTCATTTCTAAAATAATTTGATTTTGTTGTTCTAAAAAAGATTTAATGGGAATATATTCTATTTGCAGAGTGATCATTTGCATGTATGCATTATACAGGCTATTTTGTGTCTTTGAGGTTGGATTGCTTCCTAATTAAAACTGTACAAAATTTAATTTAGTTTATTTTCAATACTTTCATATGAAATATTCAGAGTTCTTTCTATCATTTTCCCCTGAGCAAATCAGATACATAGCTTTCACAAAAGTCATTTGCTGCTTACAGAAATGTTTAGGCCTTTCAAGTTTCTTATGCATGGGATAGTGTCTTTGAATTGGAAGTAGCACATACAGGATGCTCTAGTGTTTGCAATGAAAAGTGAAGTTTAAAATGAGAAGCATTGTACAAAATTTTCTCATCTGATTTCCTGTCTCGAAATATACTTCCACCAACCCCTTCTAAATTAATAAGCTCAGACTTTTTCCCATTCTGCCAAACTTTGGGTTTTGACTAGCAATACCCTGCAAGATATTTTCTAGTTAAAACTCAATTTTCATATTGTAAAAGAAAATGAAGTGAGACCTGGCAGAAATTGGGACAGGAATTGCTTTATCAGAATGGCTGGACCGCTCTGGGAAATGAATGAGCTAAACACATTCAGACATTTAGATGATATAGATAGAAAATGGAGGAAGAGACGCTGGCAAAATCGTTCTGTCAAGAGGACTGGCAAGATACCCTGGGAAACCCTCCCACTGCCTCTCCATCTTGCCGTGTATCAAACCTCTTATTTTCATTCCTCTTCAAGGTGAGCTGTGCAATTTTCCTGCCTGTGGGTTGGCTCTCCAAACTGCAGCTTGGGTGACTGTATGTGCCAGGCTGGCCTGGCCAGATTTCTCTTCTCTCCTGGATGTCCCATCAGGAGCTGTGAACGTTATGAATGTATAGAAACATCAGGAGTAGGTCTTCATGAATATTATTACAGCCACTAGAAAGGCTACTATAAACAGGCCTAAATACACATCCTGCCATACCATAAGCTTATTATTTTCAGTCATCCACAAACTTTCTTCCTCATCCTACATGTCCTAGAGGATAGACTTCTCTAGTTATTTGCTTTATTTTTTCCCTATTCAACATTACTCCGTTGCCACAGGGTGATCCACTTGCCAGCCAGTCATGGCAATGCATTGAAGATCACATGGCTTGCCAAGACCTGGGGAGTAGTATAGCTACGACCATTAGCTTCACTCCTGCAGCTGTGCAAAAAGAAGCCAAGACTAAATTTACTAGTTTCCCCCATAGCAACAATGTGGCCTTAATTAGCCAGGGTTATACATTATATTTACATAATATTGGTTAAAAAAGAACATGCATTTAACATTATTTTCCATTATTCTTCATATTTTTGAGGGAAAACTGTTACAAAAATAATACCTGTAATCAAATTTGCAACATGTCAGGTTGCAAGAATTTTCAGCAGAATTTTTCTAGTCTTTTTTTTGCTCTCAGAATATTGTTATATATTTATACACAGATGAGGCACAAATCTACTTTTATAGTTGCTGCTGTCATCCTCTAATAACAAACATTTATTGGCAGCACTACAATCCCAAAGACTTTGGAGGGGGCATATCTGTTCTCCAGAACTTCCATCACTAAGGTGCTCCCCCAAAGCACAACTGCAACCTCAACTTGGTGAGACCCTAATCTGCAAGACAGGCTCTAACATATCTGTTTCAGATGGATGCCCACAAGAATCTTGGTCCAAAATTCATGTTGTTTTGGCAAATACAGAATTAACGCAGTTAGATATTCCTGCTACATGTATGCAGATGTTCATATCCCATCCTTATCAGAGGCCACAAGGCTGTATATTTATTAAGTGTATTTTCCTTACCCCTTTTCACAGGAATTTGTTTCTCATGACATCCTCACAACCCCACTAGCATGTTCTTACATAGACTGTACATTAACAGTCATGATTTTATGAAACCTTCCTTAGCTAAAACTTTAGGAGACTTAGATTATTGTATCTACCGATCAGTTCTCCAGCAAGTCCCTTAGTACTGTGTGTGAAAGATGTAGCAAGAGCTATAAAAAGATATTTTTGATAATGTTTGAATAAGACATGGAAATAGGCAGGTATGCTGTCCACAGTGTTAGCACAGCTGCACCACTTTATTAAAACTGTGGATCATCAAAAGCCTCTGAAAGATACTGAGTGTTGGGTAGTACCCAGCCCCATGCTGAATTTGGTGTTAACGTCACTGAACTTCAGATCAGCTCCTTGCTGGGTCCAGCGAGACTGATGAAGTTTCTTGACCCAAAGAAACTAAAATGAGACAGAAAACAAGACGTGAGTGAATGAAAGAGGTGGAGAAGAACAACCTATGGATGAAAAACAAATGTGTGAAACAATAGAAATGAAGAAAAATATTTTCCTAGCTCCTTCTCTTAATACTATTACAGTAAGTAAAGTATTAGAAAGAAATTAGAAAGTCATGATCTTTTTCATGATCCATTTTCCCTTACATTTTCCCCTGCCATTGCACCAGTTGCTTAACAGCTGATTCTACATTTATTTAATTTTTGGTTCTCACACAATTACTCTGTGATTTCTTTTAGTCCTCTTCTACTTCCTTCAGAATTTATTTCCTGTACTGAGATTACTCCCCATGATTATCAGAAAGAACCACACTCCCTACCCCCCCGAGACTCTGCCTTTGAAGCCAAAGTCAACACATTGTAACTCTCCATGGGTTTTACAATATTTCAGTATTCTTCAACTGACTCTAACCTAGTGTGGATCAACCCAACAACAAAACAGCAATATAAAGGAGTGAGACATGACTGTGACAATTTCAGCAGAAAATGCACTTGATTTCCCTCTCCTATTCCATGACCTTACTGGCAGGTCCACATAATTTAACTTGACTGCTTACTCAGCTGATCCAAGAAGCATTAAGGGCTCACAATAACAATAAGCACAGTGGATGGTGAGAAATGTTGAGACAGAGACTCAAGATGACAAGCAGAGCAGATCCTCAGGCCTTGGTTGGCCAGAGTAGTCTAATATATTTAGTTTCTTCATAAAGGGTCTTGGCAATCATCAGTATCTGATACACATTATTAACTTTCCACCTGACACTGGCTAAAGAAGATCCGTTCTTCTATTTTCTGGTGTCACAATGGCAATTGTTGCCAGATTAGCCTCCAGGCAGGAGGTGGGGGGGAAGAAGAAAATGAGGTAAATATCTTAAAATACATACAGTTCCCAGAGGACTTAAAATATATGCCAGTGACTGGCCTTGAAATCATCTGCTCAGCCTGATTTCATATGACATGAGGATCTTCTGTCTTTGACTCAGCATCATTTTAATTCTACATAGAGTCAAGATACTCTGATTCTCAGACACCACCAGGCACAGTGTGATGCAACACTGTGGCAGAGCCCCTTACACCTCAATGTAAGAAGAGCAAAGAAATTGCACAGGGTGATGGCAGAATCTGTCAGGAAGAGAACGAGGAGATTCTCTTGCAGGAAGGGTGTTCAGTTGCAAACAGGCAATGAAAACACTTCTCAGCTATGAGTTAGTTTGTCATTTTAGACAGAACTGTCATTTATCTTACAGTAACATGCACAAATTTGCCCTATATCACAACTTGTTTGTAGATTGCTGTGAGTCTGTGACAGCCCTCACTAACACAGTGAAATACAACTTTAACCATTTCCATAGGCTTACTAAAATTTTGTGTAAGATTTCTGTTTTTTTTCCACAGTATGTGAAACAATCCATCATGCCTTATTGTACTGTCACAGTACAATATCTGATCCCCAGAGTTTATGCTGAAAATTAGGTAAGTAAATAGGTAGGTTTAGCAAAGAATACAGAAGGAATTCAGAGCTGTATTAAAAACTTGGCATTCACAGTCATAAAACCTGTGATCTTATAATTTTGTAACATGCTGACCTTATAGTTGCATCTGTTTATTTTTTGCACATAAAATTCAGGTATGAGAGATTAACATTTATTCAGAGATAATACTTGGCATCTACAGATGTTGTAGTTTGCAATGCAACTTATAATCTGGTTCTCCAAGCTAAGAGAAGACCCTTGACCTGTGTGGTGAATCCATCTATAGTAGACATTATAGAGCAATTACCTGCAGTGCTTTCCTGGAACAATGGGGTGAATCCCTGAAATTAAAAAAAAAAAACAAACCATGTGGTCATCTTGTCCCTGACTGTTTAAAGACCTACTGACATGAGCTATACCTACTCAGGCAAGCTTAATACTTTCCATTTTGGAGGTCCTCACGAGTGAAGTAACAGCTGCAAACAAAACTGTGCTTTTCATTTGTTCTGAAATTTAACTATTTAAAACACATATGTTGGCTTTAAACCAGCAATAATTAATTTTACTAACTCTCTTTTATGGTGATTGAAAAGACAAAAAGAATAGATGCTGACTCTAAAAGGATGGCTTTTTACTTGCTAAGTAAATACTTGATTTAATTTAGAATAGAAGAGTTCAGTGGAAGGGATCTACAACAATCATCTAGTCCAGCTGCTTGATCACTTCCATATCTAATATGGAAATATGTGAGACACACAGAGGAAGAGAATCACCAGGTAAATCAACAGAGCCCTTTAAGATGGAAAAAATGTCCTTGCCATCTTGAATTTCATGAACACATTACACATCAGAATAAACATAATTGAAAAAGAAAGTTTTAGGATCACTGTTTCCCTTCAAAAAGTCTTCCAGGCCACCACACATATTTTACCTATAAATTTTAAAAGAAAATTCAAGTGAAACTTGCATTGAAACTTTGCCAGGTCACAGTGTATCTGCTGCAAGAAACTTGTCCTAGCCCTACAGCCCACTTAGCCCCCAGATGGAAAGAGGGATGCTGTCACACCTTTAGCAGTCAGACAAGAGCAATAATTAGCTTTTGGATGGCTTATTGATGATATCAATTCAAGAGTTAACAACATTTGGAGTTTTTTTGTTTTTTTAATTAACTTCTCTGAGGATAGAAAAATAAATGGAAGCTCAGTTCCTCTGGCTATTTGCCCCAGCTATGAGTCATAGAGAAATATTGTTTAAAGCAAAAAACTATACTGTTATGGCAAATATCCCTCACAGTTTTTTCCCACATCTTTAATTTTTGACAAATTAATGAAAACAGACTGCTGACTATTTAAAATATGAGCACAGAAGTGCTGCTGCTTTGGTGAGTCACCTACACTCAAAGAAGCTAATACCATTTTGGCTTGAAAATGAAGAAAGTAAGATTAGAGACCAAAATAGTATCTTTAATCTCATTTTTACTGCAAGAATATAAGTATTTGAAGGCTTAGATATCATCTTTTTCTTTAATTGCAAACTGCCCTAAAACACTTTAAAACCTTGACAGGTCATATGACATTCATAAATATGTAGAATTGCAAGCAAGCCAAAGTTTAAAATCTCTGAGATTTGAACATTTTTTTCACAGATTGGCTGAGCAATACGAAGGATAAGTATATTTAGAAAAGTTAAAGATCACTCAGACTTTTCTTCATTTTAAATATCTACCCTGGAAAATGTTCAGCAATAATCTCTGATCTCCAGGTTTGTTTCTGACAAGTTGGAACAAGCAGAAGATTTTAGGATCTAAAACAAAGTAGAGAACAGGAAAAGACAACACAGTATGAACATGACAGTGAAGAACATAACCAGTTATCAGCATTTGCTTTTCTAAAATACCCTTGGATGATATAATAATTTAAATGTCAATTTTGATCTTTCCACTTTAGTACCTTTCCAAGTCTATAAATATAGTGGAATATGGTTGAGGGGTTTTTTATATTTAAACCAGTATAACACTACAATCTATAACGAAGCAAGGTTTAATGTCACAAACATTTAGATTCAGAGAATCACAGAATTATATGAAGTTGGAAGGGACCATTGGAGATCATCTAGTCCAACTCCCCCTTCCAAAACAGGTCCACTCAGAGCAGGTTGCATGAGAATGTGTCCAGGCAGGTTTTGAATGTCTCTAGTGACAGAGACTCCACCACATCTCTGGGCAACCTATTCCAGTGCTTTGCCACCCTCAAAGTAAAGAAGTTACTCTTCATGATTCAGATCAGATACATCCAGAATTTTACAAAAACTGGGGAATCAACATTAGAGAAAACAGTCTGAATGCTGCATAAACCATCCAAAATGCTCTTCTTTCCACTGCACACCTCCACCATTCCCACATTATTAAGTAAAGCTTTGGTACAAAATATGAGGCAAATCAGTAGACTGTAAAATAGATACAGAATAACACATATTAAAAAAACCCAACAGCTGAGGTGATGATTAAATTTCCTGGGATTGATTTAGTGCATATGAATTCCAGTTCTCTCTCAGATTTGGAGAATATCTAGACAGATTTCCATCTTTATTTTCCCAGAGATCAAACTTTTAAACTTAATATCTCTATTTAATAAACATATCTATAGTCGTGTTTCAGCTATAAATGTAACGTAAGCATGAAAAATTACATAATTGAATGGCATATAACTCTGAATGGTGTGAACCATCCTAATTATCTTCATAGATTTTTCTTTCTAAAACTTTATTACTATATCAATTTAAAGGAACAACTGCTATTTGAGTGTTTCAGGCTTTTATGACCACTTGACATGTCTTGAATGACCTCTAGTATGCTTCAATGTGAGCATCTTTAAGCCTTGAGCTTGATCACTCTACAGCAGTGAAGAGGAACATGTTTTCTCTCTGGAGGCTGTTTATGAATTTTGTGGCTGCTACAATGACACACATCTTAACACTAACCAACAGTAATGTGAAAAAAATACTTGAGGTTCACATTTACTGCACAAACATGGTGGACCACTCTCAATGGCTATGTCAGATCAAAAGCAGTGCTTCAAATTAATTTGGCTGAAAAAGCACACGTTTTGATTAAGCCTACTCTAGGCTTATTGAGTAAGTGGTAAGTAATCACTTACTTTTCACCAAGTATGAGACACGGAATTAGGAATTCTCTCTCCCCAGTGGCCCATGATGGCAGTGGATTACCTCATAGCGTAGCCCCAGTACCAATACATAAAACCCTGATCCTGCCAACAGGCCAGTCAAAGTTGCCCTCAATTGTTTTTTGCTCTATGTTAACTGTAAGTTCGATTGTGATAATTTACCAAATCTTTTCATTCCCTAAGGACAACCAACATTAGCCTTGAATTTTTAAAGGTCTTTGTCTTCCAATAGAGAAGGTTCTCCACATTAGTTATGTCTCCTGGTGTTGTTCATGTATCTGGAGAATCAGCATCCTAAAGCATAATGGATTTGAGGCAGATCTTAACAAATTGTTCTAAGGGTAAGAAACCAGACACCATTAAAATTATTCTCTCCAGCTCTGGTGGATGGCTCTGATGGTGACAGGACACATCTGTCATGTCCAAATGGTGCTGAATGTATGTTAAAAGACAGGTTCATTTACATTCTTGTATACTATTGCTTTAATTGTGAATAAACCCATTAATTTTAAGTGGTGCTACCAAGATTAAATTTATTTAGGTGGAGGAACTCAATTTAATTGGATGTCACATTACAATAAAGTGAAACAATAGTTAGCTTGGGGTGGAGTTATGACGGCAATTAATCCCCAAAGACTACATTCTCTAATAAGCACTGCATCCTACAGCTACTCAAAACCTTCTCATCATAACTTTCCAGTTGAAACGCAGTTTTTTTCAAAACACAAAATCCTTTTTGCAAAACATCTTGGCATATATATTTAGGAAAAAGGTAAAGCAAATTTTGTCTTTTGCACAATTCTTAAGGATTTTATTCAAGCTGCAGTTAGTTCTAAGGTCAGTCTGTAGATATTTAAAACTAAACAAGATTTGCCTTTTTGCTTTCCTGGATATAAAAGAAATCTCAAATGATACCTGAAAAACACTCTGTTGATTTCCTCTCCTGATATACCTTCCACAGGTTTGCCACAGGAGTGAGAAATTTGGCTTTGGTTTATAACGTGAGATCAATGAAACATTTCAAAATTGCATCAGTAGCTATAATCTGAATTTATCATCTTTAAACATTATATACAACAACAGTTATATAATGGCATTAGCCCAGTAATAACTGGTGATATTACAACAGACAAATGTCAATGTCTCACACAAAACCATTTTAGTAGGATTGCATTAGGTAGCACACAGTCCACAGTCTGACCCTGAGCACCTGGGATGTTCTGATGGACTTGAAACGATATTTCAGGTTTTCAGTGTTTGGAAAAAAAAAGAAAAAAAAGAAGCAAAAAGAAAAAGCAGTTACAGGACAATCCCCAGAAAAGAAGAACACTGAACCGGGCAGAGAAATTAATCAGCACTCTCCAATATTAAAATATCCATTAAAAATATCAAGATGTCAGTAAATCCATTTATATGTTATGAATAGATGTAGCTGAGCTAGCTCTAACCCATCTAAGAATGGATGGGATTGTGGTAATGAGTTTTGAAAAGAAGCTTTATTTGTATTCACTGCATGTCAGTGAGAATTGAAGTCAAGCCTCACACAATTGAAGCAATATAAAACTGCACAACTTACAGAATTTGTGCAGGACTACTTAATAGACTGTATATTACAGTGTAGAAACAGGTGTAACGTATCCTGTCATTCCAAAGTAAGACAAATTTAAACAGACATTATTTCTGTAAAACAGAGACTAACTATTTTTTTAACTACAAAGAGAAATGTAATTCTACCAAAGTTATAGGGCATATTTTTTATTAATATAAAACCATAATATTTATGTGTACATTTTCTCAAAAACTAGATCCACACACATAGTTCTGTTTGAGAAAATCCCAGTGGATTCCTCTGAATAGTCCTGATCATCTCTGCACAAAAGAAATTTCTCAATATGGAAACTTTCCCTCCTCTCTATAAAAATGTAGAGACTGAAACATTTATCTCAAATTTAATTACAAGATTCATTAATATGATACTGAAGCTGATTGAGGGAGGGGAGGGGGAAGTAGATCAGTTAGAACAGTTTATGACATTAAGAATGATCAACACTTCCAGTTTAAATTGTATTGTGCTACAGACTAAAGCAGAAAAATCTCTGGTATATATTGAAATTTATTTCATAGGTTAGAATACATTACAGGAAGATTACTATTGTGATGTGGAATTTTTGAAAGAACCTTGAGAAACAGCATAGAGAGGTTCAACCAGACAGTAAAATTTTAGACATTAAAGATGTAGGTGCAGCAAACATTCATTTTGCCTTATTTTCAGTCTGCTGTTCTCCACACAAAAAACAGTACAAGACTGACTGCCAAAAGGCTTACAGAGCAGTGTGGTAGGAATAGTTAAGTATCATCCAGCAGTCATATCAATCACAACAAAATTCCACAGATCAAGGAGAACTGCTCAGGAGATGGGGTATATATTGTTCAAGTCTTACAGTAAATCATATCCCTGAAATATTACTCAGATTTTGAAATAATAGATTTTTGAAATGTTAAACTTGATCTAAAAAAAACATACAGATGTTGAAAAGTTGTAGAGATGTGTTGTCAAGTCACTAGAGGTTCTCAGCCTGTGACATCCTTTTGCCCATGAGGCAGCACAAACTTATACACAGAAACCTTCTGCACTAACATTAATGCCTCTTCCCCACTTGGTACACAGGTTAGGGTGAAATCTTCACCTTTTCTTCTTTATCAGACCTTAGGAGACATTGTCTGCCATCCTCATAGAAGAGAAAGTGGGAGAGCCAAGATTATGTTATAGGTGGTCCATCCCACAGAGCCTCCAGGTCAAGCTGTGGGAGAACACAAGGTTTCTTTCCAAACAGCAATGTCAGAGAGGCTTAGGTTTCTCCTAGGGACCTCAGTGCTGAGTGCAGATCCCCCTTGAGTCAAGTCTAGAGCAAAGCTTCTGTATGAAGGCAGAGGTGAGAACTGCAGTCATAGAATCATAGAATAATTTACACTGGAAAAGACCCTTAAGATCAAGTCCAACCATAAACCTAACGTTGCCAAGTCCACCACTAAACCATGTCTTTTATTGCTACATCTACATATGTTTTAAATACCTCCAGGGATGGTGACTCAACCACTTCCCTAGGCAGCCTGTTCAATGCTTGGCAATGCCCTTAACAATGCCCTTAACAATGCCCTTTCAGTGAAGAAATAGAATTCACTCACAGTCAAAGAATCATAGAATACACTATGTTGGAAGGGACCTTTAAGATCATTGACTCCAACCACTAACCTAGCACTGCCAAAATCACCACTAAACTAAATCATCGTCCCTAAACATCATGGCTAACCATCTTTTAAATATATCCAGGAGTGGTGTGTTAGGAGTGGTGCTTTGCCTCAGCCTTTTCCCCAAGCAGCCTAATATTTGATAATCCTAAAGACTTTTTTCTTAACATCTGTCCTAAACCTCTCCTGGCACAATTTGAGGTCATTTCCTCTTGTTCTATCACTTGCTGTTTGGGAAGAGACCAACCTCCACCTCTCTACAACCTAATTTTGGGTTGTTGTAAGGAGTGATGGGGTTTCCCCTCAGCCTCCTTTTCTCCAAGCTAAACAACCCCAGTTCCCTCAACTGCTCCTCCTAAGACTTGCACTTCAGACGCCCCACAAGAGACATGGGAAAGAGTGTCACCACCACAGGAACAAATCCCAGGCTGATCAAGGAGATAACATTGGCAGAAACTGTTGTTTGGTTATAAGGGAGCAACTCCACACCAAGCTGGGTGTGAGGATGAGGTGCTCTGCAATTTATACTTCCTGTACATACTGGGCAAGTACATGAACACATCTCCAAGCAAAAAGTTTTTGCCTTTGTGTACATACAATCACAGGTTGGTGTGCACGTTGCATTTAAGCTAGCTCACCAGGGAATGAGGACACTGGACACATGCTAAGAGCTTGATTGCAAAACTTGCATCAAATCTGCATCACCAATTGCATGCATGTTAAAATCAGTGTCTTGTAGTAAGCCTTTCAGAAAACCTGAGGACCAGTTCCTTACAGGGTGCACTGCTTCACTTTTGGCTAAAAAAGTGGAAAATAAGGAAACATCATAATTTAAAAAAGAAATCTGAAAAGCATGGTGAGCACAAGTGGGCAGTAGTATTTGCCAGATGACTACAGGTGTTATTTTTATTTAACGTCTGCTAGTTTTGTGTGCAATGTTCTTTCTGATAAACTGAATTTTTTCTTTCTGTATCTTATTTAAGATATTTTTACTGAAGCTTTTAGTATTATTTTAAAACATTATTTTCAGTGTATTTTAACTGATCTCTGAAATCCACCCAAATGTAGGCAGATAAATATTCATCAAGAAAACCACTAATAATCTGAAAAGTAAACATTCAATTTATCATTTATCAGCATAATTAAACCTAAATTTAAAAGTCCCAATAAATATTTGCTTAAGGAAATAAAT
Organism: Nycticryphes semicollaris; assembly: GCA_013400055.1. Classification (NCBI taxonomy): domain Eukaryota; kingdom Metazoa; phylum Chordata; class Aves; order Charadriiformes; family Rostratulidae; genus Nycticryphes; species Nycticryphes semicollaris. Next base: position 218,616 of record VXBJ01001858.1, on the reverse strand, counting down.
AACGATTCTGCATAACCTTACGGTTACCAAAAATTACTGCAATTATTATAAAGGCAGCATTGAATTTAAAATCAATATACCTACAATCAACACAAAACAACTTTTGTAAGCAAACAAACAACAAAATGCAAAGCAAGATTAAAATTGATGTTGCTGACGTAAATTAAAGACTGACAAAATAATTCTGGCAGCGTTACACAGCAATCACTCATGTAACTCCCTCGAATCGTTCTGCAAGCTGAAGCATTTGGTGCTGATTTGCAGTGCTCAACCACCTCTCCAGAAGGCACTTAGGAGCAGCAATTGTCTTTGCAGTTATTTCCATCACCGTCTTTCAAAGTGATCTTAATGGAACATGTGTACTCAATAATGGGTTTATTTCTCTACTGGATTCTTCTGCATACAGGGGAAGGATTATCCTGTCACTGGGAAGTATAACACAGACTCATAGGCAATCAAAACCCAGGTGCCGCCAATATTTACTTCCCAACACAAGAGACAAGGCCTTTTCTTCCAAATTATACTGAAAGAATTAAGCACTAACCTTCAGCAGGGCAGCACTTCTCCTTGGTCCCAAGCACAGCACAGTCCTGCAGTTAGAATTCTGCTACCTGGTAAATGTTTTCACGCAGGACATATTTGCCCAGTTCAGTGACAGCTGTCCCCTTTTCAATACAAGATGTGGCTTGCTCCTCACCAATACCCAATTTATTTTTTCTTGGCACAAAATCCATTCACTTTTCACATAGGATCCTGCAGCCTTTCTTAACTGTCTTAGTCTTAGATGTGACTTGGCAACTTCCCTCTTCTCCCAAACCTACAAACAAGAAACAACAAGAGCCTACACTAACTGCAACAAGCCCAGGTTCACCTAGGTAGGAGTCCAGCTACAGACATCATGTCTGCAAAATGTCACATCATTTCTGATGCTTGTAGAACAGCTTAATAGGAAACAGTGGAAAAGTGTAGTGGAAACCTTAATTACTGTCTTGTTTTCTAACAGTTCAGCTTGTCAGTAACTCAAACCCCCTCCAGGGTTTAGGGGTAAATATATGTATTTAATCATTATGTATATTCAGAAGATAATTTCCTGGTATATGATCTTTTTGAAGTTGTAACTTGCATAATATGCCTGAATTGAGAAATTCTATTTATATATATTTACACTGCATGAATACTACTCCTCGAGAGTGGGAATACTGGTCTAATGCAAAATATCCCACAGGGAAGTGATTGGCATATTTGATTATGCTCTCGCTTGTTTTTTTTTCAAGGCAGAGGCTTTTCTTAAGCAATCTCCTCAGCATGCTAAGAGCTTGATTGCAAAACTTGCATCAAATCTGCATCACCAATTGCATGCATGTTAAAATCAGTGTCTTGTAGTAAGCCTTTCAGAAAACCTGAGGACCAGTTCCTTACAGGTTGCACCGCTCAGCACATTGATGTGCAAACTTCTGTCCTCCTAATGCCAAAGTGCAGTGTCCACCCTGGGGAGGCTCCAGTCCCTACTGGGCAAAGGGGAGAGGGAGACAGAGTCTGAAGCAAACCTGCTCATGGGGAGGTGCCCAGGCAAAGCCCAAAGGAAACTTTAAATAAAGCACCTGGGCATGGCCAGCATGCACTGGATNTCCTCACCAATACCCAATTTATTTTTTCTTGGCACAAAATCCATTCACTTTTCACATAGGATCCTGCAGCCTTTCTTAACTGTCTTAGTCTTAGATGTGACTTGGCAACTTCCCTCTTCTCCCAAACCTACAAACAAGAAACAACAAGAGCCTACACTAACTGCAACAAGCCCAGGTTCACCTAGGTAGGAGTCCAGCTACAGACATCATGTCTGCAAAATGTCACATCATTTCTGATGCTTGTAGAACAGCTTAATAGGAAACAGTGGAAAAGTGTAGTGGAAACCTTAATTACTGTCTTGTTTTCTAACAGTTCAGCTTGTCAGTAACTCAAACCCCCTCCAGGGTTTAGGGGTAAATATATGTATTTAATCATTATGTATATTCAGAAGATAATTTCCTGGTATATGATCTTTTTGAAGTTGTAACTTGCATAATATGCCTGAATTGAGAAATTCTATTTATATATATTTACACTGCATGAATACTACTCCTCGAGAGTGGGAATACTGGTCTAATGCAAAATATCCCACAGGGAAGTGATTGGCATATTTGATTATGCTCTCGCTTGTTTTTTTTTCAAGGCAGAGGCTTTTCTTAAGCAATCTCCTCAGCATGCTAAGAGCTTGATTGCAAAACTTGCATCAAATCTGCATCACCAATTGCATGCATGTTAAAATCAGTGTCTTGTAGTAAGCCTTTCAGAAAACCTGAGGACCAGTTCCTTACAGGTTGCACCGCTCAGCACATTGATGTGCAAACTTCTGTCCTCCTAATGCCAAAGTGCAGTGTCCACCCTGGGGAGGCTCCAGTCCCTACTGGGCAAAGGGGAGAGGGAGACAGAGTCTGAAGCAAACCTGCTCATGGGGAGGTGCCCAGGCAAAGCCCAAAGGAAACTTTAAATAAAGCACCTGGGCATGGCCAGCATGCACTGGATCTCAACAGAAGAAGGTACACAGCCAGCAAATTTCAGACGGCCCATGTGGCCACATGTTTGGATGTCAGCCCTCTAGGCATGCAAGAGAAGTATCCTCCAGAGCAGTTAGAGCCTGGAGCCACGCAGGAAAAGCCACAACATCTTCCTGACAGGTGCTCTACTGCCCTTGGCAGTACCTGGGCAACAGAAGAACTTTTGGTTCTTTCACAGGGAATGGAAGAATACTTCTATTCGGCTGACAAATCCCTTTTTTTGTTGATGCTAAATGAAATATTTTGTTATCTATTTCAGACTTTGTAATCAAAATGCGTTGGCTTTTTCCATACATTTTTCTGTCTGTATGTAAAACCGTGTGCCAATTTTGACACAAATTTAAAAAGCATTTCAGTATCTCACCGCTTTGGTAAGTAAGCTGTTCAAAATTAATTACCAAAACAAAGTTTTAACAGGCAACAAAAAAAATTAAATATTCTTCAGTGATGGGAGAGATTTTATCTGTCAGCAGTCTTTCTTACCTTTTCCAGAGTGTTTGTTCTCCAGGTGCATGGTTTTCTTTGCTAGTACTTGCTTCACATTGTTGTTTCGTCAGGGATGGTCTTTTATCCAAACTAGAGAAAATTAATTTGCACAAGTTGGCTATCAGTGATACAGATAATTTCATGATGTGCCATTTATCTATCCTACCCCATTATAAGCCCTTCTGGAGTCACTTTACATGCCAACTAACTGACAATTAATTACTTGGTAATTGGTAACAATTTTACCATAATATTTGTACCATTTCTAATAGAGTTACATATGTATCTGTGAATGATGCAATGCATGCAAACTCCCATCAGTCCTCTGATTTTGTCTACTGAATTACTCAATAACACATTTACCCTGCAACTATCATGATCCCAATTTTCTGAGGCAGAGGGATTGCCATTGCAAGGCAGTATTTTACAAAACTTAACTTGTCCAATCATTTAAACAGCTGCTGACTCCATCCTTTACTACATAGCTTTCAGCAGACATATTCTTCAGTAAGCAAACTCAGTGAGCCAGAGACATGTGTGGTCTCTCCCCTTGCGCCTTAGGAAACTACACAGTCTTGTTTTGCAGCACCAGTAAGCTCACTTTGCATGCCTGTAACAATATACATCCTGTTCAGGTTGAGATACAGCAGCACTTACCTCTTCGGAGCACAACATTGCATTTCATAGAGTTGTCTGGCTTCTAAACCTTTCAAATGCTCTGCCATACAAGGTGTGAGATGCAGAGCCATCTGTTGACAAAGTCAGTCATCTCTCAGCACAAAAGAATATTTCTGAGCACCAGCTTCCAGAAGAGGCAAAATTACTGACATTTGCACTTACAGAATTACATCAACTCCCCTCTGTTGCCTACAAATCACTTATGTGAAAGAGGGTAACAGGAGAATATTGAAGAATTATATAGAAAAATTAAATCTATCAGATACTTAACATTTTTCATTGCAGTTATTCAGTATTTAATACAGTTTTGTATCATGTTAACAATCTGAAGCCTTTGTCAGGAATGACTGTTCATTATACTGATTGCTATACCACCAAAGGAGGACTGGAGGGAGTTGCAATTGGAATGGGGATTGGAGTGCTGAGGGGGAAAAGGAGGCTGTAGTGGTGGTGACATTATCAATGGTGAAGGAGATTTACCACACTCCATTTGGTGTCTGATATTTGGAAAACTGAATTATACAGAATATGCAGCCATATGCGAACAACATGTTCTGTCACTGTAAACAACACATCTCAGCACAGTCCTCTTCATTTACTCCTCTACATTCCTTTCACCAGAAGCCACTGGAGTCAACATTTGAAAAAGGCATTTCATTTTTCCTTCTTGTTTGTTATTTTTTCTTGGTTTATGGGAAGACCAGAACTACTTGTCTAAATACTATTTGCATATACAGCAGATAGTAATATATATTTCTTGCAAAGAAAATAAAGGTATTTTTTCTCTTTTCCATGTATTGTTTGGTTGCAAAGCCCAGCTTCCTGATTCTCAGTTGTTTCTGCTTGTGTAACAACAGTTTCTCATTTCCCTTAGCATGCAGTTGTTTTCCCATTAGGTAAATGCTTCGAAAATACAGAAAACCACTCAGAATAAACAACAACCTTTTTTATTCCCATTAAGTCATTTGAATGTACAGTGCTAAGTCACAGCCTTTCAGCAACCCTATTGAATATTAGTCTTTCAGTGTTTGTGGTCACTGAAGGCAGACATGGTATTACTGGCTTCTTGTGGGAACAACGACATTCACTCCTTACAAAAAAGGCAGGAAAATCTCATTCTGAAGGATAGCTCCCCAGTCAAAACACTGGGTGAACTTCCTGGAACTGATGGCTTCTACACATAATTACAGAGTTGGTGTTTCTGTCCTTATCCAGCATCCCTTAAAAGGCCTGTATTTTCACAAATATTTTTCTCCAGCCACAAACAGTGCTTGATGGAGAACAGGTGAGTTACTACAGCAGTGCAAGGAATATTTGTTGGGAATCCTCTGTGGCATATGAATGCAAAAATGTGCTTATCGAAGATACACAATACTGGCTAATACGGCAGAATTCTGATGCCTCTGGTAATCACATAAGGAAGCAGAATTTCCATGTTCTGTGTTTCTTACAATACAGAAATAGAAATAATAATTCCAAAGAGCTACTATGTTTTCTAAGTGCCATGGATGTTACAGTAATTAGGTTACCCCTCAAAAAATCACTTTAGCCAACCCATAAATTTTTATGCCATTTAGCATTTTGCTGATAATACAGATTCCTATTCACTGCAGGAAAATCCCATGCCTTTCATTGCCACACTGGAATGCTGTCAGCACAGAAAGGGAGACCAGTATTGAGACAGGGAATTTAAATGTGTGGGATGTCTTGTTCACAAATGTGAAGTGTTAACGTGCTCAGTTTGTCAAATTATTTCATATCTAGTGCCTCGCTTCTTTTCACAATATCCTATAGAATTCTAACTAAATTAAAAATATATATAAATTATTCCTCAATAGCAATGTGAAAGTGACTTTAGGAGTGTGACATTAGCATGCCATTAAAACTGAGATATGAGGCCTATGGGAAGCTTCTGGACCAAACTTAACCACCCGAAAGTGATCTGTCCAGCCTGTGGACATGCGCCCAGTACAGATACATCAGATCCAGGCAGAATGGAGCCAGGAGGGACATCAGGTCAAATACTGTACAAAAGCAGCAGACTTGCCTCCAGACCCAGCTTCTGAAATCCCAAAAGGAGAAGAGGTGCAATGGAAAAGGGAACTTGCAGGCAGGAATCAGAGCAGGGGGACCAAGCACATTTGGTATAAACCAGGTCAAGCTGTCAAGCACAGGGTCCAAAGGGGACCTCACTGAAGGGTGAGCAGAGAGATGGGGCAGTTGGTCACAGGCTGGTTGAGAGGACAGCGAAGGGTGTTGGACGCAGAAGGGAGAAGGCACCAGGTAAGATACAAGTGCTGCAGAGCTGCAGCCCAAAACATAACCCAGCTCAGGATCTGAGATTCAGTCTGTACTGAGCTGTGGTACAGAGACTGCTATAATGAAGCTCTAAAGATTTCAGACCATTTCCAGTGTAATTCTACATGACTGGATCCAAGAATACTTTACCTGACTTTTATAAAACAAAGTAGTAAATGAAGAGAAAAATATTCCCTCGTTAAGAGAACAGTAATAAATCTAAATCCCTGCAGAATGGCTTGGTTAGATATACCCACCAATAATCAAACATCTTAAGCCATCTGCCTCAGTGTGCACAGCCTTTAATTTAACCCATTGAGACTGACTAAATTTGTGCTAATGCCCTTGCTGAGAGACTGAAAACCAACTGCTGCAAGGAAAGCAATTAGTAAGAGGACATAAAGCCCAGCCTTTGGTTTCCTGGAGAGTAATGTAGACTAATGCAGAGTGAAAAAAATTCACAAGTGGAATAATTCTGTTGTCACTAACAGCAGAAGTAAAAAAGAGAAACAAACAAAACAAAAAAAAAGGTATGTGCAGGAAAGAAGAAAAATCCTGTACTGCCTCCCCCACTAAAAGGAAAAAACCAACAGCAGTAAAGAAAATGTTTATAAACACTTGTTAACATCTTTCAGATGCCATCTTGATCTCATCTTTAACAATAACTGGTTTTATACTGGCATTCAGAATTTCCTGCAAGCCTGTTTGCAGACAAAGAGTTGTTTTATCCTCCACTCTGCAATATTTCCTGCTTGTTTATTTACACAGGGAGAGTTCCATAGTCTCTTTTTCTACTCCTCCTGCAGTGAATTGTTGTTCTTATTCTGGAAAGGAAAATCTTGCAAAATGAGTATGAAATAGATAGAGAGAAGAGGTTAGGTGACAAAATTCTAAGGAATATAGCAGAGGAAAAAACACAGTATTGTAAAGTATATTGAGCACTGAGCAGCTTATTGACACCTGCTTAAAAAATAAACAAATCCAATAACAACAAAACCACAGGATTAGTCTGTTGCTTAAAAGGTGTGTTAAACTTTAAAATAAATGAAACATAACTTATTTTCACCTTAGAACAGAGAAGTTATGATACCCAGGTTATATCTATAAATAAAACAACCTCAATGCTCAATTCACCAATAACTACAGAGATCATCTCTCAGCAAGCAAAAACCTTCTGGGTATCATCAGTTAAACCATAACACTCTTGAAAGTGAAGTTGATCACCATGTCACAAAAGAAGTGGGGGTTTCTCATAGATTTTTCACTGGAAAGTTTTCTCAAACTGGTAGAAAGGTTTCACCAGAAGATTTAATCACCAAGCAGTGGGGGAGAACAGGTAAGCTGGTTCTTTCTGGGCAAAAGAAAGCCTCGGTTTAAAGTCTGATGATGTGTTATAAAATGGCACTCTTGTTTTTCAACCAAGCTTTCTCCCAAGGAACATTCCAAGTGAGAAACGTCATGTTACCCTTTCTGTGACTACCATTTCTTTGAGATCAGGATTAGAGCATCACTTGAAATTATTTCTGAAGATAAAAGTGCAAATAAAGACCTTTGAGAGCAGTCAAAATGTTCCGGATTGTAGAAATAATTTAGATTATTTTACTGAAACAGAGCCTGGAAATATCATGCCCTGTATGAGCAGGACAAAAAAAAAATTATTTTTTCCTTCCATTTTAAGGGTTTCAGGTATCAGGTGAATCTCAGAGAAAATAGTTTCAGAAAAATAACTATTTGACTTTGGAAAGCTTCCTCATGTTTAATCTTAAATTTAATGATAACCTAGATGTTTCTAGGTGTATTGGAGCTACAGACCACAGCAAATAGCACAGTGTTATCTATTTTCAATGGGCACAAAGCAAGTGAAGACTTTTTTCATTTCATTTCATTTCATTTCATTTCATTTCATTTCATTTCATTTCATTTCATTTCATTCATCATTTGTAGTTTGCTTTAGAGATTCCACGAAAAGACGTGCTTTGGCCACCCATGTTGATATTCGGAAGAGCAGCCTCTGCATGCCAAATGCTGAATATGTTATTGATTTTTCAATCCAGTATCACAAGCTGCAGTGACTTTTGGCCTTAGTGGAAAATTAGGAGAAATGGAAGCCTACGTCTGGGTTTTTAGCCTCTCTCTCCTTGCAAATTGCAAGCATATTTTATGCAACTTCACCATGGCTGCCACAAGCTTGTCCTTTCTCTCATCACCCTTTGTATGTACGCAGAGCTGAATGTCTCTCTACAGCTGACACTGCAGCGGTGACCCAAACTGTAGCAAAACTCAGCACGGCAGAACAGGAAAAAATCATATCAAGCCCAGAAAGCAGTCTCCTTCAGAAGAAAAGAGGCAGGACCTGGTCTCTTCTGCTGTTTCTCTTGCCCCAGGGGCTTGGCATGGGCTCAGGGGCATAGCAGTGGAAGAGCTGTTCAGCCTGAGGAGCTGAAGCTGGAAAACCTAATCTTTCCCTCCACACAGTGCCAAATTGTCACTTACAGACCTTTAAAGTGGCCTGTCCAATGGGGAGAGCAGCCACAGGACTTCTAATGGCTGATTAGTCGATGTTTTAGATGAAAACCCGTCTCTGTTGGTATAAAAAGGGTGTGAGGGGCCAGGACCAGTTTTCAACATGTCATGTGTTTCACTGGCGGGAAAGTGACTTGTCTCAACTAGGTCACTTTTTGCAGCACAATAAGAGAAAAGTAATAAAAATGCAGAACCAGAAGGGACTTTAAGTCCTATCTCATCCATCCCTAGGCAAGAGTACATTGTACCCAAGCCACCTCGGAAACGCGCATTTCTGTAATTTCTCTGCATAGCTTGTTCTAGTGCACCATTTTCTGGTAGCCAGAATCTTTTTTCTTAACAGTTCCTTTATTCCCCAAACATTCTGTTTTGTCTTGTACTATCCCACCAGAATTAACCATTCTTCTCATGAACTTTGATAAATCAGAAAACAAAACATGTTCTTATGGGTTTGTTCATTCAGCTGTTTCTCAAGGGACATCTTTTCTTACCACTAATGTTGGTTTTCCTCAGGTTGTCTCATTTTTCTGTATTTTCCTTTAAGAATGCTCCTCAAAGCTGAGGGAGCTAATTGAAATAAGGCTTTCCCATTTCCAAGATGATATCAGCTGTTGTTGTCCACAGCAGCAACACTGTTGACTCAGTGTGAGCCTTTCTAAGCCCTCCACAGATGCTTTCCTGCTGGACTCCTGCCTGGCCAGTTATTTTCAGTTCTACACCTGCAAAGTCAATTTTTCATCTTTCAGTGCCACACATTGCAGTTGTCCTCTCTGAATTTCATCTTCTTCATGTTAGCTCTCCAGTATAAGAAGCTCATTTGTCATCCAACCTTGTTCCCTTTTCTCTTCAGAAGTGTTCTTACTTTGGAGTCACCTTCCAAGGCACTCACAAGCCAAGACAGACACCTGCAGTGCCCAATTCAATTCTCCTCTAGATAGCTCTCTTCAAGTATTTTGCATTTTAACTGTGTATTCATTTCATCCTGACTTAATTTATGCATCTGTATGTCAAGTCTCCCTTTCTTACAACATCATATGAAGCAGTGTGAAGAGCCTCACCAGTCCCCATTTCTGACCATCTGGTTCTGTAAACCTAATGAGGAAGACAATTAAGTGGCACTGGTGTAATTTATTCTTGAAAAATGTGTGTTGTCTTCTATATCTAGTTGTATTGGCATTGAAGCTCTCTTGAAATGACTGAGAAGTACTGGAACAAATATTATACTGCATACTGAAAACCAGCAGACTGGCTGCCACCTTTCTCTTAAAGGCAATCTTTGACAATCCTTCACCCCTTGGATGTCATCCAGCCTCAAAGACTTCACTGGTTCCCGAACTTTACCCAATTTTTCAAAATAAAAAAGAAGTTAAATGGTATCCCAAAACTTGCATGAATGAAGAAAAATGGCCTATCAAACTCCAATAAATACATAATGAAAAAGTGCATTATATTACTCCTTGTTGTAACAGTTTGAAGATTCTATGCAAGAGCTATAATCAGATTTGAGATTATGAATTCTGTGTCTACACCAGCCACGCAGTAAGACACAGCACATCTGCTAGAGAGAAGCTACAGAACAAACAAAAAACAGTTAAGAGAAATGACCCTAATTTATGTGAATCACCACAGTCAATGAAGCCTTAAGAGGAAACACTGAGTTTGACGGAAAACAATTTCCTTCCAACAGAATAAAAATCATTAGTAATTAGCGGCCTCATAAAAAATTAGGGATTCTGAGAGACAGACGAATATGCCTACAGAACAGGAAAACAATGTTTTAGACAAAAAAATTAAATGAGAATTGGAAGAGGGTTGTAGCCAGTGCATCTCCAGAGCAAAGAGCGTCCACAGTCACTCACCACCAGTGACAGTGGGCGGTGCAAAGTCCAAGCTGCAAATTTAATACATACTTTACATAATGTTAGTGGCAATTAAACATTCTGAACCAGGAAAAGAAAGCATTGGAAGTTCATGGTTGTGTCATGAGAGCATTCCCCCTTTTCTCTTTCAAAACAGCACTGATCTGATACAGCAGCCCCCATTTCTTTCCATCTTCTACAATTGTATGAAAGCAGCATCTAGCTACCTCCTACAGCTTACTCTCTTCAGGATCTCACTTAAGAACGTACATACAGCAAATCAAGCCTCCTCTTCCAGCCTTCAGTTCCTTTGGGTCTGGCATGTCCCAAGCATACAGACTTACATCACTCTGGTAAGCAGGGTAGATGTCTTCCTCCTTATGAAAGTGACATGAACACAGAGTCTGTGGGTTAACTCATTCACAATTAACTGAGAACACCAGTTACCTTTTTAAAGATCCAGTAACTGATTAATTTGCATTCCCATTCTAAGAGATAGTGGTGTAAAGCAGGTCATGTTCAGTGTGCAGCTGCCTTGCATTGAAACAAGTCTCTCTGGTATCTTGAAAATCCTTTGAGGAACAGCACTATTAGAGCAAGGAAACACTTCAGTATTATTATGGAGTATTTTCACTAAAGTCATATGCAGAAGCTCAGACAAATATGAGACTCAAATGTTTTCTCCGTGAAGACCGTGTTCTGTAGGAGAAAGGGGAACAAAAGTGGAAGAAAGGGGTAACACAACAGAAGGAGCTAATACAGGACTCCTCATAGCTGAGCTAACATAAGAAAGTTCGTGGTTTCTGAAAGCAGAGCTAAACAAAAGTAAATTAGTATGGTGACATACAAAGAGCTGGAAGATGGCAAACAGGCTTTCATAAAAGGTAGTGCAACATAAATGAAAAAGTATTCCGTAATGTGGGAGGAGGCCCAATGGGCAGAGAAATTACACTAAAGCATGTTAATTTTTTTTAGGTACAGCTGTGCTAGACAAATAGTGTTAAACACTTGTTTACATGAAGCAAGGAATAATTCTGCACAACTGGTGGTCCAGGAGAAAGCATTTCAGGATTGTGCACTAGAAAACTATCCAGAACATCATTCTTTCTTATCACACATGAAGTTCCTTGTTCTCTACTGAATTCCAGCAGAGCTTACTCTGCCTGCATCACCAAAACAGCTTATATATCAAGTTATTTGTAAATTTCCCAGGGCTTACAGCTGATGTAAAGATGTGTTAAGAGTTTTCAATAGACACAGCAGAGATAAGAATGAATGATTAGATCAAACAGTAAATTAAAACTGTTTTGGGAAAAGTGACAACTTAAAAGTCAAAATGATAAGTTTTTCAGCAAATGAACATACTATTGTCATCAAAAATGTACTCTACACAGGATGAGAGAAACAATTTTCAAATAAAAACACCAGTGAGGTATCAAAGCTTTCAATGTGTGAAAAGTAATTTATTTTTCCTATGTGATAGCAGAGCATATTTGATCTTGTTGGTTTGAACATGATTCTATCTCAGTTAAAAATATCATTTTGTTTGAGATTTACCCTTGAAAAATTAAGAGGATTGCAATGAGTTTTCTGGTGAAAATAAGGACTTCCTACTTATCTTATCAAGGACATGCTTTGCTGTGGTCATATCTACATGCCTGAAGATATTGGGCTCTCAGCAATGCTGTCTAATTATCTAGATTCAGGTCTGAGAGAGAAACCCCAACTTTTGCTCTGCCATTTAGGAAAAGAAAACACTGTTAAAATCTAGCAGACACCAGCAACCGGCAGTGGAAAACATGAACAGAAGAAACCCTGTTTTAGGCAAATTTTACTGTTTCATTTCCACAAAAGATGTCATTTCTATCTGTTGAGTGGGTACACTGCAAAGCTTAAGGGGGGTGAACCACCACCATGCTGAGCAGCACCCCAAGCTACTGGCTAAGGCTGAGTTTCACACAGTTTGGAGAGTGGCATTGATAAGGTACCTCCAATAGAGCTTCTTCCACAAGTTTATGATGTCCTGGTTCCCCACATGGATTTTTATGGGGTTGGCAGTGCCAGTCTTATTCTGCAAAGGATGCACTCCTACCCTGAACAGAACACACTATTTCTTCCATTACATAGCCTGCAAAGACCTGTCACCTGATGTGATTCTCCAAAGGAACCCTTGCTCTTCCTAGGAGCCACTTGCTCTAGGACATCTTAGTGGAATTTGTGCTCCTGCAGGGCCATCAGAGGCCCTGTGTCAGCCAGTTGCTCACTGATGTGAGATATCTGGTGTCTCCCAGAGAAGAAGAAAGTTGGTATGAAAGTTAGGTACCTGCAAGGAGAATGTGAATCTCTGCAAAGCAGAAATAATGGCAGAGCAACTATAGGAGTCAAACATTCAAAACCAAAAACCCTTTCTGCCAGGAAATACCTCAAAAACACCGTTAAGTCTCTCACAATATCTTACCTAACACTACTTTTCCAATTTTCTTCCAGTCTTAATCTATGCATTCTTTTTCTGAAATGATATTTCTCCCTCACCTCTGAAAATTCCTACCAGCTGCTCATCCCACAAGACTCTGCTGGCACTTTGACAGGTTTAGGAGAATTTAGCAAAGGAGTGACTTGCAATATGATGTTGCCTAAAAATCTTGTAACTATGATTAGTATTTATGAGACTATTGTCCCTCTGTAAATTAAAATACATTCTATATATATTTGACACCTGAAACATAAGTCATCTCCCGTTTATTTGTATTGTCGGTTACTACAGGAGAACATTAGAAACCATTTCCTATAAACAGCAAAATACGGGGGAAAAGAAAACTATCCCTTTCAAAATAAATGAACTTGAGCAGAATCCATGTGTCAATTTCGTATCACTTTTTAACTAATGGAGTTATTACAGGAAATGCAGTAAAACAGCAAATGCCAAATACACTACTAGGTGTTTTTCTAGTTGCTGAAATGACATATTTAAGGCCCCTCCCGAGAGAGGTGGAGAAGAACAAAGTCTGACCATTAGACGTGTGTATCTTCCTCATCAATTGGGCAGTCCATCTGTGGTGAAATGCCCATTGGAACTCAGAGTCCAGCAGCTCAGGGAGGCAGACAGGGCTCTGATCCTGGAGAACTGGTGGGTGTAACACACACAGCATAAACCATCAGCCTTTCTTGATCATTGTCACAGTACTTGCACAGGATACCTGCCATAAAAATGACACTGTCAAATGATTTGGCAGCTTACCTACCTTGTCCATCAGCTGGGCAAACCAATTCCTTTGGCACTTCACAGTTCTCTCCTTGATATGAGTCATGCTGGTACGTACCTGTTCTGCCCTTCATCCCTTGCTTCACTGCAGTGGTATCTTCTGGTCTGTTTGATGAAAAATGCCTGGGACCTTGTCTCTTTGGGCAGCATACCTCAGCTCTGCCTCATCTCTGGAAAACTGCTGAGACGACCCAGAGGGGCTCTCTGCTTCCTGTGAGACAAGCCTGTGCCTGCAGAGGCTAACAGCAGCTCTTCATCCACTGAAGGGCAAACAGCCCTTCATCCACACTGCACTCCCCAGTAAACCTGCAGAGAAATGACCAGCCATTCACCTGTGAGATAAAGACAGAGTAGCTCCTACAAGCTGTTCTCCGACCTCCAGTTACAAGCTCCTTGGGTATTGGATTTAGTGATTTTTCATCCCTCCTTTTTCTTCCCCAGTAACTCCTTAAGATCTCACCTGCTGAGATCCCGTTGCAAACTGCTCTGTAGGCATCCTCTACTCAGCCTGAACAAAGGGAGCCCATATCACTTGGGCATCCTTAAAGACAATATCCTGCTATTAGCAATGAAACTTTCTTCCCTGTTGTTTCTTATTCCTGGGATCAAAGTAAAACAAAAATAGCTTGTAAGGTGAGGTATAATGCCTTGACTGGAACCACTCTCCTGTCTCCCATTCCTTTAGCATTACCATTTCTCAACTTTGTCTTTGCACTAATGCCTGGATTACCAAATTGACCAATCTTCCCCTGCTTGTAAATGAGCTCAAAGTCCCATCTGAAACACATAGCAGGGTACCCTTCTATACACTGAAGAGCACCATGCAAAACCTCTGGTTCATTTTGTGAACATTCTGCACTCCAATGTGCTGCAGTGCTAGGTACTGTGGCCAGATTGTCCCCGGGCAGAAGACATGGTCCTCACCTTTGGGAAAACTCCCTGCAGGGAAAGCCACCAGGTTTTCTGTTATACCACATGAGTCCTGTCTCAGGATACTGGATTTATGCCAGAATGAGATGGCCCACCCATCCCCAAAACATACCACCTGACTGGGAAGGTTCCTGTCACTCCCTGATTGGCAAATAGAAAGTATGGGAGAATGAGCATGGACGTGACCAACTCTTATCATCTCACTTGCTCTCTTCACTCTTACAGGTGTACACAGAGGTCCTTGACCTTTCCAGCTACACACAATACTCACCCCTCTCTTGTTCCTGGTATGGATGTAATTTCTTTATACCTTCCATAACTCCCAAATGTCCCATAGCTTGTCAACAGGACAAATGTTCCATTGTCTTCAATCCTGAAAACCCTCACCCGTCCCAAATACAGACTCTAAGAGCTCATTTTGGGTTTGTTTTTAATTTCTGAATTCAGACAGGTAAACTTTATATGCTATGCTTGTTACATTTCATAACTATTTTGTCCCATCCCATAAGAAACTTGATTACAAGATTAACTGCTGTGATCTTCATTTTGCTCAGTTCCCACATGTGGTAGGTATCCAAGTGTTACAGTATCTCAGAATTTTCATGGTCGAAAAGGACTTTTGAGATCATTGAGTCCAACCATAACACATTACACAAGTCTTTTTCCCCATATTATTAACCTACACATACCTCAGAGTCCCCAAAACAGAGTAGGAAAAGAAAAGGACAAAAAATGTATTTCGTAACACCTTATCCATTCAGCTAAGTCATAAGTCATGTAAGCTGAACAGAAGCCAGCTGAAGTCTGGGTTACTGAATAATCAAAGGATAGACAAAACCGCCCCATGAAAAAGATGATGGTAGAAGGGCCGAAAGTTTTGATGTAGAGGAGGGAGACAGAGGAACAGCAATACTGGAGGACGGAGACCAGCCCAAAGGACATGACAGAATTGAAGCACAGGTGCTTGTTTGATCTTCTCAATGATCTTTTTCAGAAAGCCCTTGAAGAAGAAATTCATATATTTTCGTCTTTGTCTGTCTTTTCAGACACAGTTGAATAGAATGTAAAAATTGAGACGGTATGGAGCTCAGAAAATGTAGGCCTGATCTGATTTTTTTATTTTATTTTATTTTTGCAGTCCCATATTCTTAGAGCTTTTGCTGCTAATGCCATTTCTATTAGAAAGAGATATATCAGTGCAAGGGAAATATAGTATCCACACAGGATTCTTGTCAGCATTGTCACTAGCCTCCTCTGTGAAGACTGGAAAAAAAATAGATTTTAGGTTTACATTTGCTCAAGTACATATTATGCAGCTTCTGATGTAACTCTTAAGCTTCTGATGCTAGTATAGTTTCATCAACAGTATTACAGAGATCAGTGTAGGTGTTCAAAATAAGACCACATCCCTCATTTGGCAGACCTTTGCTACGCTGAACTACTTGCTCAGGAAATTGAGCTTCCTTTCAATATTCTGCTTTCAGTCAAATATTTGCACCTAAGATAAGAGAAAGGTGCTGAGTTTGTTTCTACAATTTTGTTACATTGTGCAGAAATGAAATAAAATCTACAAAAATAATATATTTCAATATTTGGATGGGTTTTGATATTTATTAAGGCAACAAACATCAAATAGATAGCCCTTTAAGGCTTCCTCTAGAGTTGTCTTTCTCTGGAACATACACCCCAGTTCACAAACTGTGCCTTGAACTTTCGCAGACCAGCAGTGAAAGCCAAACTTCCTCAAGCGAGCAGCAGGAATCCATTTACCATCAATAAACATTATAAGCCTCTCGTGTGCCTGTACCAGCTTCTACTGAAATAACACAGCTGGGTAGCTTAGGAAAAAAATATCTGCTAGTATTAGTGCTGCATTTGCCGATCCACGAGCAGGAAAATTTGGGAATTATATTTTCAGATCTGATGATTCATTTTGACCACACTGTTACCCAGTGGGGTTTTAATTAAACTTTGCACATTTGGAAAATATAATTGCTTCTCAAGATAATCTCATGTTTAGATCTGCAACCCAATTTTGAAATTTATTTAACAAAAATCCTTTTGTACTGGCAACATATTTAATGGGAATATTTCTCTTTTTCTGCATTGACACCTATATTAAACTAATTATTGCAATGACTATAAAATAATAACTACATTGCCAGAGCAATAGACATCTAAAAGAGCATATTTAAAATATCTAAAAATAACTGAATCAACATCAACATACTTCTACATCTTGCTACTTATATTTTTACATTTCAGAAGGTATTTGGAGATAAGTCAGTGAAATGTTTCTATAGATGTGACAAATTTTGTCATTCCTGAGTTACTGCAGAATGAACACTATGTAAAACTATTGCTAAAAAGCAGTATTTTTCTGATCCTGATCTGTGGGTTGTTTTGTTTTTCTGGGATTGGGGTTTTTTTTGTGTGTGTGTGCATGTGCTTGCTTCAGAAATTACCCCAACCTAACAGAACTGCCTGGAGAACTGGAGGAAGCTAAGTTCAAGTCTGTACTGCAAATACATTTCAGGTCTATGCATTTTGCAGAAGCAGGATGCTAGTACACATCTGTCCCTTAATAAGGGCACTGTGGAGAGAGTCCCAAGTGGATTGCTACACTGATCAAGTAGCCACCCAAGAGAAACTACAGGAAACTGAGTTCAAGAGCAGTATTTCACTAACATGGAAGAGCTACATCAGTGTGGGATGTTTGTGCAAAACAGAAGTCCAGAGCTTGAACTCTCCATTGCTGAAATTTCGTATCCTCTCTGAAGCCATTCGATGCAGATTAGTTTGCAGCAGTATTTAGGTTTATGTCACAGGTGAAAATAGTAATTTAGAATAAGTAGGGTCATTTAAGAAACAAGGGATGAATTCCTATCAAATCATTACACTGCTAACGCATGATCTCATTTTGCAGCTTTGTAGGGTTCAACAGTCATTTGACTGTTGCATGCGCACTCACTAATTCCTAGTACATCTGCAGTGGGATACAAAATAGTATGCTACATCTCACTCATGTAATAGGTAGTCACTATGGACTACTGAACAACAACCTTAGAATAGTATGGGTTTGAAGGCACCTTTAAAGGCCACCCACCTCAACCACCCTGCAATAAGCAGGAACACCTTCAACTAGATCAGGTTGCTCATAGCCCCATCCGGTCTGACCTGGAAAGTTTCAAGGGATGGGGTATCTACTATTTCTCCAGGCTACCTGTTCGACGATTTCACCCTTCTCGGTGTAAAAGATTTCTTCCTTGTATCTAGTCAGAATCTACCCTCTCTTAGTTTAAAACCATTACCTCTAGTCCTACCACTACAGGCCCTGATAAAGAGTCTGTCCCCATCTTTCTTATAAGCTTCCTTTAAGTATTGAAAGGCCACAACAAGGTCTCCCCAAAGCCTTCTCTTCCCCATGTTGAACAACCCCAGCTCTCTCAGCTTGTCCATAGGAGAGGAGTTCCATTCCTATGATCATTTTTGTGGCTGTCTGTGGCAGGCGCACCCACCCTGATAGAGACTGGAGCTTCTCAAAAACCTAGTCTGAATCTATGTTCCTTTAGTTTAAAACTGTTACCCCTTGTCCTATTACAACAGGCCAACCTCATGTTATTAAACAAACATGTTATTAAACAAACATGCTGCTGCCAAACCATTTTGTTTGTTTATTTGTTTGTTTGAACACAAATAAGGACACTGTACATCAACCATTAATGCTTTCTTTATCTCTTTCTATTGCTGATTGCTGTTCATAATGGTATTTTATCTGGAGTAATTTCTCTGAAGGTCCCCAGGGCCTTAATAATTTTGTTTAGCTTACTTAATGCCAGCTTCTTTTGATAGCAAAGTTATTTTTTGTGCTAAGATATCTTCCTGAAAAGCATTCCTTTAAATTCAGAAGTACTGCTTCAAGTTGTATAAGATAGTGAAATCACAGATCAAATTGCTATAATAACACATTATATATAGAAACAGATATTTTTTGCAAATGCTTCACCAATAAACAATTTAATATGAAAAATAATCTATCCTCATCCTCAATAACTGTATGGAAGTCCAGGCTAGGTTTGCAATAAATAGAATTCACAGTTTTTCAAATAATCCCCATTCTTAAAAAGCCACAAAAAGGGTTGTGTTTGACCTTATGTTAATACAGTCAGTAGGCCATGTTGCAATGATATATTTTGCAAAAACGCAGCACAATGCGTTGTATTATCATCTGATGTGTTTTGTTGTAGTAGAACTGTGTGTTTCAGGAAGAACTGTTGAGCCCACTCACATGGAAGTTATTCCAATCATGAGTAAATACATAAATATGACCACACAACAGAAAGAGTACCAAAAATGCTTGATACTTACATGTTTGTGTTTGCTTTCTTGTTGAAAAGTAGACTTTATGGGACTGAACTTTGTCTCATTTCACTGATTGCTCTGTAGTTGCTTTACAAAAAATATTGAGCCTAAATCAGGTAATCTGTTCTTCTTAAGAGTGAAAGCTATGTCTATTGATTTCCAGAATGTCCCCCTTTTTTTTTTTTCTTTAATGGCTTTGCACTGCCTGAAGCTGACTGACAAATACTCCTGAACACACCATTTTATTTTGGTGTTTCATCCTGAATCAAACACATACAATGTCAACTATCATGATACACATGTGATAGGCAATGGAGAATAGAGAGTAAGGCACCAGGTCCCTGAGAGAGCTGCCAGAAATCATCTGCAATTGGACCATGCTCTACCACCATCATTATGCTATGATTATTTCAATCATAATTAAAATATCATCTAGAAACCAAAACATAATTTAAAGAGTCATTTTCAAACCATTTTAGGTCTTCCATTAAACACTATCATCTATCTCTTTTGTTCTCCTACAGTTCAATGCCTTCAGCTTCATTTCAATCAGAGCCTGAGTGGTACATTTCACTCTTCTGAAACCTTCTCCCCATTTTGATTAATTCATTCTGAAATGCCACTTCTCTGCATCTCTGTGTTTCGCCTGAGGAATTCTTTGTTACAACTGCGGTTGCAGGTTAACACCTTAGCTCTTCAGCATTAGATATGACTGCAACTCTTGCATATGGAAACAGTTAAAAAACCTCACAGAAACATTAGATTTTTTTTTATTATGTCTCTGAAGGGTAAGTATACTTATTTCATTACACTTGCATGGAAAGCTTTTGGTAGCAGGGGAGCTACAGACATGACTTCTGTGAGAAATTGCCAGACGCTGCCCCCATTTTGGATGGATCCAGTTCCAGCTGGCTCCAACACAGGCCATCACTGTCCAAAGTGGAGTCCACCAGCAACAGTGGTAGCACCTCTGTGATAACATCTTTAAGAAGGGGAAAAAAATGCTGCTCAATAACAGCCAGAGGAAAGAGGGGTGAGAATATGTGAGATAAACAACTCTGCAGACGTCAAGGTCAGTGAAAAAGGAGGGGGAGAAGGCACCCCAGGTGTCAGAGCAGAGATTCCCCTGAAGACCATGGTGAGGAACAGTGCCCTCCCGCAGTCCCTGGAGGCCCATGGAGGAGCAGATATCCATCCACAGACTCTTGGAAGACACCATGCCAAAGCAGGTGGATGCCCGAAGGACCCACCAGAGAGAGGAGCCCATGATGGAGCAGGTTTGCCAGCAGGATTTGTGACTCCATGGGGGACTCACTCTGAAGTAACCTGTTTCTGAAGAACTGCACCTTGTGGAAGGGACGCACGCTGGAGCAGTTCATGAAGCAGCCTGCGGGAAGCNGGGAAAAAAATGCTGCTCAATAACAGCCAGAGGAAAGAGGGGTGAGAATATGTGAGATAAACAACTCTGCAGACGTCAAGGTCAGTGAAAAAGGAGGGGGAGAAGGCACCCCAGGTGTCAGAGCAGAGATTCCCCTGAAGACCATGGTGAGGAACAGTGCCCTCCCGCAGTCCCTGGAGGCCCATGGAGGAGCAGATATCCATCCACAGACTCTTGGAAGACACCATGCCAAAGCAGGTGGATGCCCGAAGGACCCACCANAAGTTTGCTGACAGGAATTGTGACCATATGGGGGACCCACACTGGAGCAGTCTGTTCACAAAAAACTACACCCCATGAGGGACCCTTGCTGGAGCAATTAATGAAGAACTGCAACCCATAGGAAGGAGTTACATTGGAGAAGTTTTTGGAGAACTGTTTCCAATGGGAGAGACCCCAGGCTAGAGCAGGGGAAGAGTATGAGGAGTCCTCCCCATGAGGAGGAAGGAGCAGCGGAGAAAACTTGAGATGAACTGACTGCAACACCCATTCCCCACCTGCTTGTGCCATTCAGAATGAGGAGGGAGAGAAAATTGGGAAGTGAAGTTGAGCCTGGGAAGAAGGGAGAGGTGGGAGGAAGGGTGTTTTAAGATTTGGGTTTAGTTCTTATTATTCTACTCTGATTTAATTGGTAATAAATTAAATTAACTTCCCTGAATTGAGTCTGTTTTTCTTCTGATTGTAATTGTTGAGTGAACTCTCTGTCCTTATTTCAACTCGCAAGCCTTTCATCATGTTTTTTCTCCCCTGTCCAGCTGAGCAAGGGAGTGACAGAGCAGCTTGGTGGCCACATGGCATCCAACCATNACTCACTCTGAAGTAACCTGTTTCTGAAGAACTGCACCTTGTGGAAGGGACGCACGCTGGAGCAGTTCATGAAGCAGCCTGCGGGAAGCACTCATGTTGGAGAAGTTTGTGGAAGACTCTCTCCTGTGGGAGGGTCCCTACACTGGAGCTGTGGAAGAGTGTGAGGAGGAAGGAGCGGCACAGCCAACAGCTGATGAACTGACTATAAGCCCTATTTTTCATACCCCTGTGCCTTACATGGGGAGGAGGTAGAGAAATTGGGAGTGAAGCTGAGCCTGGGAAGAAGGGAGAGGTGGGAGGAAGGGTGTTTTAAGATTTGGGTTTAGTTCTTATTATTCTACTCTGATTTAATTGGTAATAAATTAAATTAACTTCCCTGAATTGAGTCTGTTTTTCTTCTGATTGTAATTGTTGAGTGAACTCTCTGTCCTTATTTCAACTCGCAAGCCTTTCATCATGTTTTTTCTCCCCTGTCCAGCTGAGCAAGGGAGTGACAGAGCAGCTTGGTGGCCACATGGCATCCAACCATGTATTTATTATAAGCATGGTTTGCTTTTATTGAGTGTACCCGTTCTGACTACTTACATTACCTTACCAAAGGCAAGGACAACGATCACCTTCCTAAGGCCACAGAACCAACCATCAAGCAGTGTTAAATGCACGTATTCCAGGAAAAACTGTTGAAAGTGATAATAATAAAATAAACTTACTGATGGCAATACACATTGTTATATATAACATAAAGGTCCTGAGAGCTACTGGGATACCTGGGAATTTTGTGGGCAGCACTGGCTCCCATGGGTGTAATATACACACCTCGTTAAATCCACCTTTTCTGCAGAATTCTTTCCAGGTCAGAGTTAGCACTCCACCAGCCTTAGGAAGAATTGAAGCACAATCTATCTAATATCCTACTCAACTCACTTTGTGGGTCAACAACAGCTTGCACTTGCAGAAGAACATTGAGTCTTTGTTGTGTTCATTGTCTCACAAAGCTAATTCCTCAAAGGTGTGCAGTCAGGCACCTGGATACCACAGCCGGTCCAACACAGAGTCATGAGTGATTTCACCTGAGTACTAAGGGTCCAGTTTTATCAATTATATAGCTGCTTATATTTTCCCTTGGGTACAAGAAACAAATATTTCAGACCAGCTGCTGTCATAAATGGGGTCAACAGCAATGAACTACACAAGATGAAAAGAAAGAAAAACTGATTCATGTAAGTACTGCTAGTACGTTCAAAATGTTTTCATCTGGTAGAGAATCTGTATCTTCAACTCTGTGGGTGAGTTTAATCAGGATTCAAATGCCTGGAAAAGAAAATGTGAAGCTCACAGAGTTTTAGTCATCAGATTTTTTGCAGGCTGTGCTACTGATTAAATAACAGGTATTTAGGCACGTTCAATAAATTTAAAAGCAAATAAAAAAATCTCATAATCTCATAGAACATAAAATATAGTTTCAGTTTTCTCTGGCTTGACAGAAATGAACTTCAAAATTATTAGATTTAAAATGTATGGTTTGGTTTGGATCGAAACTTAACTGAAAGCATCAGTCAGCAAATATATCTAAATCAAAACATTTTCCAAAGGAGTTGCTAGTAGTTGCTATATTTCCGAACTTAAATTTGTCTGCAGTCCACTTCAACAGCAAAGTGTTGGGAAATATTTAGTTTAAGGATGGTTCCCACAGATATTTATTTTCTCATTAAATTTAGAGGCCTAAAAATCTCTAAAAACCAAGAAGCAATTCAAAATGCATTGTTATGGAGTCAGCAAGACATATTAATTCCTAAAACAGACATTTCTCAAATTCAGAACGATGCCTAATGAAATACAATGCCAATGTTTTTGTTGCTGTTGTGCAGAGAATGAATACAATGAAAAATTACCTTTAAAAAAATTCTAACTAAATTAAAAATACTGGGAAGCTCATTCTGTCATGATGTAGGCTACAAACATGGACAGTTACTGCAATCCAGTATTTTACACACACTAGAAACAGAATGACTAGACAGAGAAGCTAAAGAAGGTGATTTTATAGTGTTTTTGTCTGCTCTTTTGAGAGGGCAAAGTTGGCATTCTTAAAATTTCATCCATATATTATAGGTATCAGGGAGAAGTGAAACAACTGTAAAAGGAATATGACCATGAAAGCAGATGAGTAGGAGAAGTGAGATTGCAGCCTCTTACTGAATTTTAGAAAATATATTTCAAATTAAGAGTATGAAAGAAGGCTAAAAATTCAAAACTGCATCCACTTATTCTGTGTTGCTTATATTCAGTGTTTTATCAATTCTGTTACAGAGACAGAACCTATCCATAAAATTGGTGTCTGCATAGAAGTGCTTCAGCAAGGTTGCTTGATAAGTTTAGTTTGGCCTGCTCCTGCTTCAAATTCGCCACTGTTTCAGGCCAGTTTCTTCACTCTGGAACTTCATAGAAAGGCATTTACATTCTGCCTCATTTCTATTTTCTTCACATAACCCTGCTTAATGCAGTTATGTGATCCCTAATGAGGTGGAAATGTTCATGCCAACTGAAGGAGGAAACAAGACATTAGGCTATGTATGAATAATATGTAAAGAATTGGGTACAATAAGACAATGATGCTGGAATGTAAAAGTCATGATTCATTCTCACGTAGTTTACTCTTCACTGCATTGGCTAGCTAACAACAAAACCAAAAAGACTTCAGGGAAACCTGATGATCTCCATTTTCAAAGGAACCTAAGCAATGTATGGGCTGAAATTCCATTTAGAAATGTGAATTTAACATAAAAGGTACTCTGGCATCTTTATATGCAAAAGCTTAATTGCACCTGATTGGTCTGAAGTACTTTCAAGAACACAGACTATACATTTCTTTTGAAACATGACTTCGGCTCCTAAATGACTTTGTTTCAACAGTGCCATGCAAAACCAGCTACTGGTTTCAAGAGGATTTTGTATTCTAAGACATATAAGAGATTAAGAACAGGATTTTGACTGTACTTCAGAGAATGGAAATGGAATTAGGGATGCAAGGCAAACTCATGACTTTTCAGGGATAAAGACACTGAGAATTGTTAATTGTGTCTTATAATGCAGAAATTGATAGAAATGCAGCAAATGACATACACAAACAAAGTTTCCAGCCTTCTCCAAAAGTTCCATGCTCACTCATGATACTTCATGTTTCAGGTGGTAAGGCAAGATTTGCTGACGTACAGAGGCAGTCGGTGAATTACCACATTAATAAACACTAAACTGTGAGTCAGGCAATGCCTGGGATTGCAGAATTCACTCTTTTAGTGTCGAGAAAACTAAAATGTGGAGAATCACAGACTTCCAGAGAAGATAGTGGTGACGCATAATAAATTAAAATCCCCAATACAGCCCACAGAGAAATGCTAGAGGTCTGGTCGCTGTAAGTATATTCCTCATAAAAATTCTTAGAAAAGGTTTAGATCAGGTAAAGTAATCTTTGGTTAGCATTAAAATTCATGACTGTCAATACTTTATTATAATGATAGGTCACATAATTCCGTAAGAATCAATGAAAAAGCTGTGTCATGGAGACAGTTATTAGCATCGAAAAGGACAAAGATGGTATGCCAACTGAAGATTGAATGATAAGCTCCTGGGATGCTGCATTTTTGTCCAGGTATATAAAACAACTCCAGAAAATGTAACAAAAAGCTCTCTTCTTACCCCAAGATATGACTTTTTTTTTCTGGGGCAACTAACCCCTTGGCAGTAAGTCAGTCATTACTATACCAAAGAGAGATATTGACTGTGTGAATAATTTAGTCAAAACCATTATTTTTTATCACTCTGCAGCTTTGCAAGGGAGCAAAGAAGTCACATCAAGATGCATCATGATTCTTTTCCTTTACATAAAAATCAGAACTCAGAATGAAAGCTTGTAAAAATCAATGTACATTTGCTACAAGAGAAATTAAAGAGTTAATATGCAATTCCTGAAAAACTAGTTTACATATTACCAAAATCTGAATTGGACAGAAATAGGAGGACATAAAAAGGTAAAGGTAAACAACACTGGGTAATTCTGTAAATAGTAAACCCTGTAACAGTTTTCTGTTCTTGTCTTTCTACAGCAAATCTATATCACTCTGAAATATCTAGATATTCTCCTTTTTTTAAGTGGTAATCAACAAGACCGAGTATTTCCTGCAGTTCTGAATTCTCAGATTATCTGCAAGTTCAATTAACTTGAACTGCACCTACCAGCTTTCTCTGGAGACATTCAATAGTTCCAAAAATCAGTCTCAAAACAGAATCAAACAAAAACAGCAGATGCTTTTAATATGCAACTGTTTCTTTCAGCAATATCAAGGTGTCCTTATATTTTGAGACTTAAGGAGCTCTTTCTTTATTTCCAAGAAGAGCGGATTCTTAGGAATTTGCAAGCTGTTTCATAACACATTTTTTTTCCTTTTAATTTTTAAGGTACACTTTTATATTGCAACCAAACATTTCCTAGATTGTATCAAGATTATTTTTTTCCTTTTCTTAGAATTGAATACTGGTTAGGATAGTATTTACGCATGTGTGTTTTTATGGTAAAATGTACATAGGTCCTATTTCTTAGTTCTTCAAAAGTATATTTTTCCATAAATAAGTGGTGCATTTCTCTTGAAAAAATGCCAAGCACTGGGTGATTCTAAGACTGATTTTTTTTTTCTCAATTTTTCTTTTTCTTCTAGGGGCTATAAAAGGTTTAGATTTCTGTAGTTCTTGTTGATTTGATGATTTCCTCTCCTTCATGCTCCAATTCCGTTAGCTTTAACTTTGCTTTGCAATAGCACTACCTATTACGGTCAAAATCAGTTACTTGTCTGCATGGTTTCAGCTAAACTTGGAAATACTGAGGTTTATCTTGGAGATATATGGACACAGATTTAAATATAGATGTGTAGATTGGATTGCGTGTACAGGGAAGCATTGCTCTCCTTAATATCTGAGCAGCATGATGGATGAGCACCTGGAAACCATACAGTCCAGCTACGGTGAGGTACGCTCCATGGACTAGCAAATGCCTCCAGAAATTAAGCACAGCTTCAGACTGTTCAGTGATATAGGCAGAGTACTGTAACACAGCCTACTGCTACCTCCAGCAGTATAATGTCTTACTGCTATAAGACCACAGGCCAGGTGGCAACTGATGACAGTTCTGATTTGCAAGTTGAATTTAACTCACGTAAAAATTAGTTGGGTTTTGTTGAAAAAAACCCAAAACTCTAGCAGAATACCCCCCCACACACTGCTTAATACAGTTAGCCACTAATATCCAACTATTCAACAACATTTTTATACTGTCAGTACAGAAACCTGGGTTTAAACTCTGTTGTATTTCCATGGTAACCTCCATCAGCCAAGCAGCAGGACAAGGTTTGTATTTGGAAGCAAATGCATAGGCCTTGGCTTGGTCTACCATCAATAAAGTTTTACAGACTAAACAAAGTGATTGATTATACAAGCTGCTTAGGAAAAAAAAAACCTAGAAAGAAGTAAATTGTTTTTCCACTATTAAATATTTGTGAGAAAGACACAGAGATTTGATGGCAGCTTGCAAACAGGAACAACATGCTCTTTGGATCCTTGTCAGAAGCAGCCTCTGTCTTGGTGGATTTCAAGAGGGGGATTAAAAATCATTCTTTAGGCACTAGATTATGGTAATATTTCTCTTTCATCTTCTCTCTCCGTATCATTCACTTATTGCTCCACGTTACAATGACATTTTGGCAGATGAGCTCACACACATTTATGAAATCCTCTATTTCCTTGCTTTATTAAAAATTATTTGCAATGTAACTTAGAAATGTGTTCATCTTCCTTCTCAAATAGAGTCCATGTGCAAATTTTCTATTCATCTCTCCTTTATTCAGTATTGAATCAGCAGTGTTGTTTCAGCATTAGAGGATTTTCTTTCTTTCTGTGCTTGTTAAGGCGACTGGCTGTACTCCATACTGCCTTTGAAATGTATATTATTTTTATAAGTCATCTTTCCTGTTATGGGAACTGCATGGTTCTTTATAGACAAAAGACAAATAGCTAAGTTCATCTATAGAAACACTAAGAAGTGCAAACAATTCTGCTCTAGGTTGCTAAAGACTTATATCCAGAGAAGACAGGAGAGGTAGATGTTTTAGCTCTACTTGCTTTCAAAGATTCAGTAAGAACAGTTTCCATTTTCCCAGAGGTTTATAGGAATTTATTTAGTTGTTACTAGAAACATACAGAGACAAACATGTAACTATATATCCAGGGCTCTTAAAAGGTTCTTACAAAGTTTTTCCAAGCTTCTGTTAGTGTTCATGATTTCAAGCACAGGGAATTAACTTAAATTCCATAAAATCAATGAATCAATGTTAAGTGTTAGAAACACTTTAAGTGTCTGCAATCTGGATGGATTTAGAGCTGTTTAGTTTCCATGATCAAAAATGGGGGATACAAGGTGAATGGACAATACATCAAAAACCGCTTGGCTGATAGGGACGGTGGAATTGGAAGGGGACTCATGACTTATAGTCAGAAATACCTGTAGTGCCCAGTGACACATCACCTTAGTGATTAAAACAAAAGTTTGGCTTATCTCTTTGTGGTTCCTCCGAATACCTCCACCTGCTCTGTGCTGCAAGAAGTCCATCGACAGAGGTTACTGCAGAAAGGAGAACACATTAAAGGTGCCTGGTTTCTACCAGAGTAATCTGAGCCCTGATTTTCTTGGTGGTCAAGTCACTACAAACATGGCAGTCCTACCCTTTCTTCAAACACTCTTGAAGCAGCAACAAATGGCTTACAGGGAAAAGATAATCTACCTTTTATTTCTTTATCAAAACCATGCATTGGAAAGCTTCAATAAATTAACCACCTTAATAAAACACTGCTATATTTGTAATCTATTATTTCTTTGTCTTGAGGATTTGTTTGTGTGATGTTTTTTTAAGTTATTAACATTAATAACTAAGCACCCAGCCTGTAAAGAGACATTTTTATAATTAAAAGATTGGGGAATTTCAGAAGAACTTGCACATATTTCTAGGGGTTACACAAAGAGACTGTCTAAACAAATTATGTCCTTTGGGGTTGGCACTGTCAGCACTTATCCACACAGCACAGGGCTGAAATACTGAAATACTGTATTATAAATCTTCTTATTTTAAAACTATTGGTGGGAGCTACTGAACAAGGACTCCCACTTATTTAAAAGTTGACATTTCATATGGAAGAAACTGCAGTGAAACAGGAGAGACAGAAACTGATTAAATATTTAGAGTAGTGAGTCCTACAAACTCTCTTCTTTCTCAGTCATTCTCAAAACATTCTCACTAATCTTTTCCTTTTGGATTTTGGAAGCTGCTAAAGAGGGCTGAGGTTTTCAGACAGACCCATAAACTGCTAATTCCTCTTTAATTTCAATAGGATTTGAGTATTCAAATCCCCCAACGCTCTTTAAAAAGACTGCCATGAACACAAGAGTAATAGAAGTGCTGCAAAAATATTCTTTATATGTTTTTCTGCTACAAATATTATAGTTGTAGTTGCTTTAAATAAATTACCTCCCACAGCCTTTTAATTGCTTTTTTGTTGGTGTTTCTGTAACTCAGTGTTGTTAAAATATATCTACCTACCACAGCGTTGCTTATCCAGGACAGGCTGATGATTTCAAGCTCCAAGCACTTGTTTGCATCGCTTGTTAAACTCCTGCTTGCACCTTTTGCAATCTACAAGACCGGTTTCCTCTATATAATGAGAAAAAATGGACAGCTTAGTCTTAGCATTGCTTTATTTTCTCTCTCTCTTTTTTTTTTTTTTACTGGTCCCCTGCACTAAATGTGGGAGAAAAAAGTCTAAAAGTCTTTTGTTTGGAAAAATAAGTGGAAGTCTTGCATTTAAGACAATGAATGGAAACCAGAAAAAACTTCCAGATCCTGGTGAGATAAAATAATTTGAAATCTAGATGCAAAATTTTCAAAAGGATTACTTATTTTATTTTATTGTAATAGAACAGACACCTATCTTAAGCTCTGGGCCATTTATCTTTGATTAAAAATACTGTCCTCATCTATAAAATATAATGCAATCCAAATTATTCTGGGCTCAAACATACATTATGGGATTTTTTTTCTCTTTCCCTCATCTTTTGCAGCTTCCCAAATGCCTGTTTGTATGAATAACATTTCAGTGTGGTCTGAGGATCAAAAATAAATCCGTGAGGAGGACAGATCAAAGCAAGGCCTAGAGCACATCCCAAAGGCACAGCTGCAGCTTCCAACCGACTGGCTCCCAACTTCCAAATGCTCCCACCTTGCACAGGAGGAGAGTCTCTCTGAAATAATTCCCAGGGGTTCACTGCAAGATCCTGTTTGAAGCAACTCTGATACTTCCTGCCAAAATGTACAGAAACAGGCACTGCTATAAAGAGCACTTTGAATAGGAAAAAAAGAAATCAGTGAAATTATAACACCAAATGATGACATAGGATTAAGAACGGATGATCCAATTTCTAGCATAGCCTACATAAATCTAACTTAGTCTTTACTCCCTCCTCTTATTGTCTTTTTTTTTTTTTTTTCAGCAAATATTCAGGTAAGTATGGCTGTCTTTCCTTCAGCTATATCAATCGACATCATTACTCCACTATCACAGGTGTTTTCTAATTCATAGTATTAATGCAAAAAGAAACAAGTATTCACTGGTAACTCTGGCAGAAAGAATAACTATGGCAGCTGAATTTCTGATTCTCCCTCCAATGCTCCCCTAAACAGTTACAGCACCTGAAACACACTATAAGATCACTCTGGAGTTCTGAATTGGGGGGTTGGCTAAATAATATTTTTTTTCATAAATAACTTGTTCACTGAAAACCAGACTCCTGAGCAACAAAAAAAAAAAAAAATCAAATAAATTGAAGCTGATACCTTTATTATCAAATATTTTTTCATTATAATATGGTATTTGTTTAGAAAATTGCCAATCCTTTTTTTTAATGATATTTCAATATTAATATTGTTTATTGCCCCAGAATCATTGAGGTGGGATGGGAACGCAAAATCCTATCATTTCACTGACCAAAATGGGAAATTAATAGCAGCCATTCAGGCAGTTGTCAGTGCAGTGCTTATTGCTGTTATCCCATAAAATAAGATATTTGTGGCAGAACTCTGAAGAACCTAAAAAGCATATCCCATAGATATTGAGCTGAGTCTGCAAAACAGGTCATCTGCTTCATTGAAACAGAACAACGGAGACATCCAATGGACCCTCATGTTTATTACAGCTGATTAGTTCTTATCATTAGTTGCACCCGTTACACATCATATTTAACTGCACCTCCTAATCACACCTGTGTGCTTTGTCTTCAGTCACCATGCATCCTACTTGTAGACACTGCTCTCCGCATCAGAAAGCATTGGGATTTCTGACACGCTATCATCAGGTTTTCCCCGTTTTAGTGCATCTTAGAGTGTTCACACTTCATTGAGTACAACAGGGTCCATCCATATTAGAAAAAAAGGTCTTTCTTTCCAATTTGCTATGTTTTGTTCCTTTGGATGTGACTGGGTCTTAATATGGCTTATTACATCCTCTTCTAAATGCCATCTCTTTCCAAACTGCTGGAACTTTTTTTATAGATTACTTCTTTTCTTCTACTGAGGCACTTTCTGCAGAAATACAGAGATCAAATATTTCCGTTGTATACATTCTATATCTGAGTCCCTAATTGCAATCAAAAGTGAAGGCAAAAGTCTAGAGTGTAGACTGGCTGCAACAGTGAACCTCACCTCACAGAGAGAGGAGACTCTGTGCCAGTTCTACACCTACCTCCTAATAGCCTCAGTACCGGTTCTGCACAGGGATTATAAACATGATGGAGGCATAAGATCAGCAATCTGATTACATTAACATTTTCTTTTTCACCTGATAATTAGAGTGGTTTCTATAAATATTCCCCAGGTAACTGATGGTATTCTGAATGTAAGTATTGCATAAATGCAATCACATAGAGTTAAAGAATATTCCTTTTTTCATTTTTAAATTCCTCAGGAGAAACACAAAAGAAGAACAAAAGAAATACCTTTAAGTCCTTGCTCAGGTATTGCTCTCAATCATTTCATTAAATTTAAAAACAGATGAAAATATGGATGTAGGATTTTTGCTATACATAGACACCAACTGCTACCAGGTATTTTATTCTGAAAGGCTTCTTTAGCTGATGTGGGAACATCCCTGTTTGAAATACAGGTAAAGACTGCAGAATTTGCCCTCTAGTCAAATCTTTGCTTTGTATTGGATTCATTATGTTGGAGGTTTTTTGGGTGAATCTGTTGGTGACTGAAAATTAGTTGCTTCCGGATTGTAGATGTACTCAAATACAATGGAAGGTAATGGTGTGCAGAGGAGAGGTATGGCTCCACTTAGGTATGGCAGAGGTATGGCTCCACTCAAGATATGGGGACATTTCAACACACAGATGATCTGTGCTTTTCTGATTCCATGGTTACACTTGTTAGACTGCACTAATTGTTAATCTCAAAGAAAATAATCCTTGGCCAAAAAAAACGAAAAAAAAATTTTTTCTTGTTGTTAATGACCACAAAAATTTGTTCCATTACTGTATATATTGTACAAGAATGCTTTCACTCAGTTTCTGCTCCATCTCAAGTCAGGCAAAAATTCATAGCAACTCAAGGGGAAACATTTACCCTTATGGAGTTGAGTACAGAGCAGATCTCTAGATGTGGCTTTTAATGGTTGTTTAGCCATTACTTTTTTACTCTGGATAGGTCCCAGCAGGCAAATTATTCTTGTAAAATTTTTTAAGAACCAACTGGTGATTCAAAGAACTTTTAAAAACATACAAGCAGGGCATACAAAAACCTGAAGGGCACAAATATGT
This sequence comes from Nycticryphes semicollaris, assembly GCA_013400055.1. Taxonomy (NCBI): domain Eukaryota; kingdom Metazoa; phylum Chordata; class Aves; order Charadriiformes; family Rostratulidae; genus Nycticryphes; species Nycticryphes semicollaris. The sequence continues at coordinate 186,470 of VXBJ01001858.1, read as the reverse complement.
AAAAAATACAGAAATCCAGAAAAGGAAATGCATTTGCAGTAGGTTGTACCCCTGAGTGAACTGACATGCTTTGCTACTCCTGATCAAAGTATCCATCACAGATTGCACAGGCTGCTGGACACAGACTCAAAAAAGAGAAAAAAAAGCTCATGCCATGTGCAAATGGCACAATGCATTTGTTAAGCATTATTAAGTTTTTGTTACGGTACTGACACGATGACTGCGAGAGGAGGATCCGTTTTGCTGCCGGTGTAACTGGGGAGGCCCTATGCCTAAACTGAAGCATATTGCAAGAACTATCCACCGTAACAGAGAGGTGATGTTTATGGCAATTCTACAAAGCAGTGGTCTGCTGAACTTGGAGTAAGAAGCTAGCTACTTTCAGGGCACCCTTCCTTGTAAAAAAGAGAAGCTCATTCACTTGCCCCACAGTCAGGAAATTTTGGACAACCAACAGCTTTCCAGCTTATAAATTCTTCTACTTAACTCAAAAGAAACTTTCTGAAAGCTACTCCCTTTCTGCTGCACAGCATGAAGTTTGGAGATACTGATTTATAGCATCTATTTCTATTGCATGCCAAGTTGAATACACTCAGTAAATTAATGGATACCTATAGATCTTGCAGTTTCTCTTAGAATACTATAAACATTTTTGTCATAAATTCCATTTGAAATGGGAACATCATTTCAGCCTTACAGGCATGATAAGGCACTACACTCTTCTAATGCAAGAGATTACATGAATCCTAAGCGTGTAGAATAGAAAGAGACTCCCAACAGGAGTGCCATGCTGTTCACAGCACTCATACAGAGTCAAGGCTTACTAGTAGAGTCAGCAAATCCCAAGACAATTATGACTTGTTCTAGCAGCAGGAAAACAGCAGCATCTAAGATCAGTAACAGTGAGTTATTTTTTTGTTTTCTTGCACGGTGAGGAGTGTGAGTCAACACACCTCTCATAGGTACAACCTTCTCCTACGTCAAATGTCACCACATTATGATCTTCCTAAGCAACAAAGAGCTTCACCAAGTCAGGGTATCTCTGCTGAATACCACAGTTTCCCCAAGTTCTTGTTCTTTATGGCACTAAAGGGCACTAAAGGGCACAAATAACGACAAGAAAAGGTTATTGGGCATTGGGAGCAAACCAATTTTCTGGCAATGTAACTATATTTGTTCACAGCAGAACTTTTTAAAAGATGGAAATAAACAGTTACAAAGCTAAATTGCACTCTCTACATTAGTATAAAGTGCTCTAAAAGTAACTTGAGTTTCTCTTTCCATGTAAAAATAGATATAATGAAAAAGTTCCATTGTTCTGGAAGCTCTTCTACAACACAAGGTGGTATTACTTTAACGATATAAAATCATATAATGGCACATAATTAGAGTAGGCATGGCTTAATCCATCTTTTTCTAAAGAAAGAGCAAGCTCACAAAATATGCAGATTTAACCAAATATCCCTGTTTGTCTGCCATAAATACAGGAACAAAATGCAAGGACCAAGTAAGTAGTATGTGGCACTAGCTTTCCATCCATTTGCAAATATCCCACTCCCAAAAGTGCCATTTTATTCTTTCCTCCTTTCCACTGTCATTATCTTCTTTTCTTCCTCCATTTGTTAATATTTTGTCATTGTTTCATTTTGATGATCACAAGGAATATATAATTTTCATTGCTGACATTCTCATTTGCACCTTTTCTGTGGCAACAGAGAAATGCTGTCTAGATGGGCAGTTGATTTCTGTTATTCTTCCAAGCGGATGAAATTAAGAAGGACAGGATTTCCTCCCAGGACCCATCCTTTTGTTCAGGGGAGCACTCGCTGGTGTAACATCTTTAGGATTAACATACAGATCAGCAACCCCTTGCCCTCAATTTTCTGAGATGGGAGCAGTAAAAAATCCATACCTTGGTCACATCCTGCTCACTGCTCACCCCATGCTGTTCTCCTTGCCACTTGCCCTCTGTCTTGCTCTTTTACAGATCTTTCACCTTTTTATCTCCCCTCGCCTATTCTAGCTTAAAATTTTCCCTTTCTCTTTAATCCACAACTGATTTTTCAACTTTCTTTATTCTTGTACTTACCTTCTGCCCTCTGGAAA
>VXBJ01001858.1:134029-167822 GCA_013400055.1 Nycticryphes semicollaris | reverse complement strand
CCTCCTCTTGTTACTAATAAATGGATAGAAATTCTTCTTATTGTTCTTAACATCCAAAACCAGGTTAAGTTCTAGCTGGGCTTTGGCCTTTTTAATCTTTTCCTTACATAGCCTTACAACACCTTTGTAATATTCCTGAGTGGCCTGCCCCTTTTTCCAATGGCTTCTAAAACTCTCCTTTTTTCCCTGAGTTGTGACCCTATCTCTTTGTTCAGACAGGCTGGTCTTTCCCCCTGATGTCTCATTTTATAGCACACAGGCACAACCTGCTCCTTCACTTTTAAGATTTCCTCTGAAAAATGCCCAGCCTTCCTAGACTCCTTTGCCCTACAGGACTGCTTCCCAAGGGACTCTGTCAAGCAGGCCCTTAAAAAGACCAAGACATCCACGTACATTTTGTTCCTGTACAGGCATGCCACAATTCTGCAGAAGGTAAAATCTCCACAGCAGCCACTGCAAAGAACCTGGGAGAAAAAACATGACTAAGACTTACTTGTCTGAGCACCACCTAAGCAGAGCTACTACATAAGCTATTTCAGAGGAAGGCACCAGATCAATTATTCAACTATATGGCAGTAGATGTGCTCATCCTATACAGTCAATAATCCACATAAACCTTGTAAAGTGCCATGAGCCTTATTTGGTTTGTGTCTAATACACTGGAATATATGGTTTAGTTGGAGACTATTTTCTGGGAGGCCAAACCAAGCAGTCTCCAGCATGGCTTGTATTGAAGTGACTGTCTCTGCCCGCAAAAGACATCTTTAACATATACACTTTTCATAATATTGCAGATACAAGACACAGGAGGAAATCTGGCATGATTTCCTACATTTCTTGCTGTAAAGGACGTATCTAGGGAAGATTTACAAGTATATACCTTCATGAGATGTTAAAGATTATCATACACTAGAGATGGCTTCTAACAGAGCAACAACACAGAGGAGATAGCTTAAAGAGTTGTAAAGATTTTCCCCTCATCTCCATCTAAAGTTCAAAAGTATTTTCTCACGCAGAAACTTTAATTGCTTTCGTTATAACTCAATGCAGAAAAGGCTCTAAAAATATTTTTAAATGAAATATACATTTATTTTGTAAAGCTGCAATTAGATGAAAGAAAAACATTTAGCCAAGGTCCCTCCTCCAGAGCAATGTACTCCTTAACCTGTCTCTCCACAGCCCTGCATTGCACTGCAAGGGTATCCAGATATTTCTTCTTGAGTGTGCTTTGCAAAAAGCACACCAAAATGTGTCAGAAATTCAGTTACAATGCCCTTTGAAGTCCTTAATTTATGACATATCCTTACCTTCCCAAAGATATAGATATTTACAAGAGAGAGCATATTAAATCATAATCTGTTCTGTTTCATAGTACTGTTAATTTATCACATGGTTCACAGCAATTGCAAGGTTCATTTCCTCCAGGGACTCAGCCCTTGTTCAGTTTTCCGTTAATCCAGTGCCCATAATTCACAGCTGCATCTTCCACTGCTGTTGGCTTTTTTTTTCCTTAGGAAAAGTGCTGGTTTTTTGTTTGAACTGAAGATCAGGCAAAGACAGAAAAATTGTACTGTAATAGGTGTAAAATCTGAGGTGGTTTTGTGTGACCATTCATTGTGTGACAGTATGGAAATTAAAATTATTCCTCATTTTACTGAGTTAGAGTCCGAAATATGTAGTATAGTAGACATACAGCTACATCAAGCTACAGTGCAACATAAGATAGTAGTTCAGTTGTACTTTTTCATTAGCTATTTTTATATTGAGAATCACAATTATGCTGCAATTAGAGTAAGCCTAGACAAGCTATTCAGCTTTTACCAAGAAACAGAACAAGTCTCCAAGGCTATTAACCCAGACATCTCAGTCTGTTAGCCCTAAGGCCTCCCAGCCTGGGTCAGTGCAAAATAAACTCCTCCTCCCTATTTCTTGCTAGGTAATTTTAGGTCAAATTTTATATTACATCCTCAAGGATCATTAATGACAAAGGGATATATAAATCACCAGACTTGCAGCAAAGTTTATAAGGTGAGAAACTTTATAGTTTCCCTGGCTTTTTCACAAGATTTGTACAGTAACGTAATGAAAATGAATGATGAGTTGCCATTAATTATCAGAGATCTTATGTGACCGTCTATGTAGTAATGGTCTTCAACAAGGAAGATGAAGAAAAAGTACTTCTAAAACCGAGAAGAATGTACAGAAAGACAGACATAAAAGGAAAACAGGAGAAAAATTTACAAAACTAGCAAATCAGAACAAATAAAGAATCTACCTACTACAAGGAAAAAGGGAATATTAATCTCTGTAAAGAACAATTGAAAAGTGTAAACTACCCAAAACAGGGAGACACCTGGGCAAAGCAGCTTCAGAAAGAGAGAAGAGGAGGAGTTTATTGGAAAATTCACATAAAGTTGCTTAATTGACCTCCTAAGCCTTCTAGAAGATGAAAAGATTATCTTCCTGTCCTGAGCCAATACAGGTGCCAATACAACAAATGAACAGATATGCCTTTTATATCCTTAGCACAAAGTATGAGAAATTGTGTAAGATGTGCTTCATCAGCATTTCACATTGCCATTTCTCCTTCTGTAGCTTTACATGTTGAGCACTTGAAACTGGACAGCAATTATTTTCTTCTAATTTATAACTGAAAATATATTAGCTGCAAAAATGCTGAGAACATTCCTAGAGCTCATCTCCCAAGCTGTAATATGGGACAGGAAAAAACAACCACTCTTCCCATAGCATCAATGCTGCTAGACGTTTGAAGAGTATTGTCTCTCCAAAATTTGGCCTTCTGCCAAGAGTACGTACATATAGTAACAAGCTATTAAGAAGCTTTGCTGCCTTTTTCTTTTAGACAAATAAGAAAACTGCAGATTTCACAAAGGTGCAGGTGTGTGCCTGAGGTTTTGAAAGGCCAGTGCTGGTTCTCACTACAAAACAAAACAGGTACTAGTTTTCACTGGACATGGGGAGAAGCAGGTTTCACTAAGCAATCCCTCTCATTTTACTTGGACTGTTTATAAGTTAAAATAAAACTCACCTCCCACTATCTGGCATTTCAAATGCACATGGAAGAATGCTGTGCTGCATAGTCCATTAACATACATGACATTCATGGGTACTACGATGCTTTTGAGATGGACTGATTCACTTATGAAAAAGCTGAGTTTCTTGAACTGAAGGTGGTATTAGTATTTTGCATTAATCTAATGGGAAGATATAGAAGCATCCCCCTACAAATGCAAATTTCCAAATTGAGGTAAACCCCTATAGTACTTCTCTACATTTAGATTCCTCTGGTAACAAATAAATTTGCCTGTACTTACCCTGAGGCTTTATGATCTGTATTGTTGACCTGCGACAATGGCTCACAGCACAATTAATTAATTAATTATTTTTATTTTAAGTTGAAGCTCGATCCATTAATTGGATCTGCGTCACCTGGGATATGTTCACCACCTTCAGTGTCAGCCTCATCAATCCCTTCTGCAGCAGCAATCCCTTCTGAGACCTATTGCCTTTTTGGGAGAGAGGAAGACAAGTTTTGCAGCAAGCTGGAGGTCAAATGTGACACTTCTGGAAACTGCATCTTAATGAAGCTTTGTGCAAATGTGACAGATCATAGAATTGCNTCCACTACCCTCATTGTAAAGAACTTATTCCTAATATCCAATCTAAATCTGCTTTTCTTCAGTTTAAACCCATTGCCCCTCATCCTGTCGTTACAGGCCCTTGTAAATAGGCTCTCCCCAGCCTTCCTGTAGGCCCTTTTCAGGTACTGGAAGGCTGCCTATTAGGTCTCCCCAGAGCCTCCTCTTCTCCAGGCTGAAGATCAGGTTGTATATCCTTCCGCCTTGCCCAGGCTGGCCTTGACCTCATACTTGAGCTATGACAATCCTGATAAGAGACAAAAAAAAAATAAAATAAAAAAAAAAATTAATAAATCCACAGAGTACACAGAGTAAAAAGAGTAAAGCAGAAAATGGATGAAATTCAATGCAGAAAAAATGCCAAAGTTTGCACACAGGGAAAGGACAAGCCCTGACCTAGTTATTAATGCTCAATAGTGAGACCTTGCAGTTGGGACAGTCAGTTGCACAAAACAAGCAGCTCTGAGTTCTGTAGCTGTCAAAAAACCAAGACAGACATTGGGCATTTTTAAGATGGGAATAGAGAAAAAAACACAAAATGTAATTGCGTCACTGTACAAATCCTTTACTTGAATGTAATACCTTGAATACTTTGAGGAGTCTTGATAGCCCAGCTTCAAAGGAGATGCATTAGAAATGGAAAGTTTTCAAGCAGAGGCAACAAAGATACTCAAAACTTTAAAGCAGCTTTCATGTGAGGAATGGTAGAGCAGACTAAATTCAGACAGCTTGGAAAAAGGACTAGGCTTGAGTGAAATGACAGAGGTTTACAAGACCATAATTATCACAGAAGGAGTGGATAAGGACAGGATGTTTCCTCTGCTAATGCAAATAAGCAGAGGTTTTTAAACAAAGGTGACTGCAGCCAGATTCAAAACCAGCAAAAGGTGGCTCTTTACAAAACCAGTCATACATAGCCATGTGAAACCCTTGCCAGAGGATGCTGCGGATGCAGGAGCTTCAAGTGGCTTCAGTGAGTGCCTAAAAAAGCTGCTTTAAATTTTTTCAAAGCACCTGTGTAGTAACAATCAAAACAAGGCTCTGAAGCAACCAAAAGCTTCCCAGCAGCAGCTGAATCCTACCCAGTGACAATAACAATATTTTAAAAACTCCATACTTACCTTGCCCTCATCCAATGTGCTGCAATCTCTAAGATGTAATTCTACCAAAGATTTAAGTCCTTTTCAACAGTCTGAAAGCTTTAAACAACGTTGTGAAGAGGATGGACTGTGGTATGAGCCAGTCACGATCCTCTTCAGGTCTGGTTGTACTGCTCTGGTCCCTCTCACCACCCCGTGGGCTCTCAGAACTGCAGATACCCAGATATGTTCCAAAAAATCATTTTCAGTTTCTCCGTAGAAATGGCTACATTGCATTTCACAACAGTATGGGACAAGGCAAGTTTTCAGCTCTTTGGGTACAGGTCACCAACAATTCTGGTAACATCTATCAGATAGTAGTGAAAAGTGAAGTACAGAAAGACCGTAAGGAAGCGGGGCATTGGGAAGCAGGGCATTGGGAATACATTACAAAGACATTTCACTTGCAATTCCTGCTAACCTCAACATCACTGTCACGTACAAAAGCTAAATACTTATGACTTATGCTGCAGCTTTACTACTGAAGGCATTTTAAACTCTATCCTTCCTTCATTAAGTGGGTTTATAATCTGAGGTATAAAATTTAAAAGTTTAATATACAAAGGATTTGAAAGCTTCCATACAGCATTATCTGAACAATGCTGTATTCCCTCATGTCAGAGCACTATAAGCCTAAAGCAGCCCATGGGAACCAATGCCCAATTACAAAGAGCTTTGTCAAAGCTATGCATGTCATGAGGTTCCTGAGAACTCTCAGATCATGGAGTAGTAGCAGCTCAGCCCCCATGGTAGTGAAAATATGTCCCTGTTTGAAGAGAACTCAGGCAACATCCCCTCCAGCAGCAGAAGCAGAGTAGCTGAACGGGCCAACTCAAGACAAAAAAAAACCAAACCCAAAAAAAACCCCACAACACCCACAGCAAGCAGGCGTGATCTTCCTTATCCCATTTATAGTCATTCGTATACCTTCAGCTGACAGAGCCTAGTGACAAGCCCTGCTCCCCACATATACCAGTCTTAGACAGCTCTCCAGTGAGCCCATTTTAAATGTCTGCTCCCCCACCTTGGATGATCGGTGCAGCACAAAGGGTATATGTAATAGTCCTCTCCAAATAGTTCAGTGTGCTGAAAACAGTTATCAGAGACTTAAAACCTGCCAAAAAGTTTAGCTTTACATTTTCCAAAGCTCCCCTGAAATCAAGAAGCAAGCCAATGTTGAGATTATGTAGAGTGCACAAAACTAGGGAAGGCTTTAGGAAGTGAGAAAGAAATAGCCTAGATACTTGCTGGATATGCATAGAGGTGCCAAGAAGTGCCAGAGTGACATAAACCATTAACCCATGGGCTAAGAGCAAGTCAAGGCTAGCACATGTCATGTGGGAGCTGTAAGGAAGGAAAAGAAGGGGTGATTCACCCTTCAGCAGAGTTCGGGCACCGCATGTGCTCGGGTATTTGCCAGGTACTTTTCCAGAGAAAGCTGCTATGACAAAGTATCATCCACAGTGTTATCTACAGTACCTTCCTTCCCTTACCTACTGAGCCTGTCATTCAAATTATCTCCTATAAAATGTGAGGAAGAGAACAACTCAAATTAAACAAACAGGCAGTTCTACCTTTCCAGTTTTGAATAAATGACAGCTCTGCCTAGCAATATCAGAACCCAAATCTATATTAAATTTTCAACAATATCTTTTGGAGGAGCAGTTTCATTTATTGAACAAGAAGGAGAGGAAATCAAAGGAGAAAATTAATTATACAAGGTATAAGGTTTACTTTCTCACTGCAAGAGGCAGTCAAAGCACCACAGCTGAACAGTTGTCCGGTAATGCAGAAAAACCACAGGACATTTAAATCAGTTTGCAGATGCAGAATACAACAGGACAGCATGGGACATGAGAACAATCTAGCTCCTGTAGATGAAGACAACATTGCTAATGGCCAGCATAAGCAATCTGAGGACAAGCAGAAGAAATGCTTATTATACTACTCATTGAGAGACAAGACCAGTATTTCACCAACAAGTGGGATTTGTTTGGGGAATTCTAGCTATATTCAGAATATGGAGACCAAACTAATGCAAATTCTCATCTAAGATAAAAAATATAACTTTATTTTGCTCATAGTGATGAATGACAAGTCTCGACGCCTGAAAAAATAACTCTTTGTAAAGTAAAACAATTATTAAATGCCTTTATAATTATTTGTAATACTTCAGGGATCTGATTTTGCATGTTCTCATGCCAGATGCAAAATTTCTATCCCTGATGTTCCACTTGCTGTAGCTTTTGGGCAGATCTATTTATAGCAGCACAGACAGACAGCATAGGACAAAAACAAAGGCTGCATTTAATAATTGGTAGTAATACTACAAATGTTTTAAACCCAAGTGTTAGGAAAGCCTGACCTTTTGAACTGATCCTATTTCAGTTTAATTTCACTGACAATGTCAGCATACTTGAAAGGACATTGTAGAGAGGTTGGTGCTGGTCTCTTCTCACAGGTGATTAGCGACAGAACGAGAGGGAATGGCTTCAAGCTGCAACAGGGTAGATTTACACTGAACATTAGGAAAGAATTTTTCACAGAAAGGGTGGTCAGACACTGGAATAGGCTGCCCAGGGAGGTGGTTGAATCACCATCCCTGAATGTGTTCAAGAGTAATTTAGATGTGGTGTTGGGGGATATAGTGTAGGGCTCAACTTCCTAAAGTAGGGCTGATGGTTGGACTTGATGACCCCAAGGGTCTTGTCCAACCTGAATGATTCTATTATTCTATATTAAATGTAAAAAAAATAAAACCCAACAACTTTGAACAAAATAGCAAATGTTCAACATTTCAATAAAACAGCATTGTTTGTATTGATTTGTTTGAAAGTTTCAAAATGTTGTGTCAAAATTGTAAATCTAAATTGCCCAGTTTGAAATTAAATTCAAAATTGACTTAAAGAATTTCCATTTTTATATTTTTACATCAGTTCTTCATGCACCACATTATGCCGTGATTGTCAAAACTTTTTTTTCTGTGAATGTTCGCTATTGTATTTTCCACTTTAAATTCATTTCTTTAAAACTTTGGGATATTACAGCAAACAAAGGAACAATGTTGATCCAAAAGAGAAAATGATATATATCATTACTAAGTAGCAGCAGTTCTAACTAAATTTTACAAAAGTGAAATTAGAGCATGTAATCATTGCATGCCAGCAGCAGTGATAGCATGAATGAAGGCCTTTGTAGACTTAAGCTACTTCAAATAATAAAAATGAACACTTTTCACATTTTAGCAAATGAGGAAAATTTCTAATACTTTATCTTATATTTAAACATATTTTTGCTTAGAAATTTTTTGAGAATTTCATAGAAATTTCACCAAAAAAAATCTTGAATAATATACTCCTCTAAAATCTAAAGCCCTGTTACTTTATAAAAAACTTAAAATCATCAAATAATATCTGTATTTCTTCAGTATTTTTTCTCTTTATGTAAAGAATGCAAAGCAAGGGCATCTGAAAGAAAAGCCCACATTATTTCTTTCCATAGAATATTAATCCTAAGGTGTCCAGGAGAAGAGAGAATAGACAATGTTTAATTATTTGTAAAATTACATGTTAGAACCATTGTTAGCATAGAAAATATACCTACAGTTTTAAACCAAATCTGTTCTATCTGGAAAGTAAGAAAGTAGATATATATGTGCATATGAAAGTGGTTCTCAACATTAATGAGATGTCACAGACAATATTGGAAAAGATGGTATACCAGGTATACTGGCTTATCTGTATCACTTAAATTTGTGACTTCTATCAAGTGGAATCTATTTCTCTGATTTAGAAAGCTGAAAATAGGGTTTATATTTGCAGCCTACCTTCAGGAGCGCTTAAGACAGTGAAAATAATAACCATGACCTGTATAAGAAAGAGTAGGAGTTTTCCTCAAGTGACAGGATTTGCCAGAATGATCTGTAAGACAGCACAGGAAACTGGGGACCTTGTATTAATTGGAGCAGTCTTTCCATTTCACCTCCTGACTAAAATTGTGACACTGTGCTTCCTCTGTCATAAACTCCCTCTATTCAGCCTGATGTCACAAATCCACTTTTTTCCTTGCTATTCTCATTGTAAGGGGGAATCATACTACATGACTTGTTGGTGTACTTTTAGATTAAGTTTAAAATTCTGATTTTGGTGCCACATGTTGCAGTCTCATTGGTAACAAGACTGGATTTTTATATGCACCTTAGCCATATCACTGTACACAAACATCTGATCTTCTCCCTGTAATCTTTTTTCTTCATAATTATTATGGTAGATGGACTTTTGTTTTTTTTTCTCTCGTTGATCAAGTGAGAGAAGACATCTTCTGAGAAATATTTATCTGGATTACTCCAGTCTGCCTTTCAGCCATGCTGAAACAACAGCAAACAAGGGTAAACTTATTTTTAGTATCAAAATAATATTATGTAAACTGGCCAAATTTCTGTGCTTGAAGACAGCATTACCCTTTGTCAGTATGGCTGATTTGTAATTAGCCAGCATAAGATTTACACTAGAGATAAAAGAAAGAAAAAACTCAGAGAAGCTCTATATTTCTCCTAGGTTTTCTCTTCCAACATTAAGATTTAGGTAACCATGAGATAAATTTTCAGACTGGCAGTTCAGCTACGCTTACCCATTAACTTCCCTTTCATTTTTATATGTGCAGGTTTGCTCTTTTCCTTATATTAAAAAAATTTGCTAAAAATACATGGTTAAATAACTGACTCAGTTGCAGCTTCTCACCCATGTATGTAATCACATCTTGCCACTACATTTATCCAGAAAATGGATGTGTTTTATATGCAAAGCTGTAAAATAATCCTGTCCATTCCAAACGAATGAAAAAATAAATGATTTTTCATGAATCAAACTGAAACTTTTCTTGTTGATGACTTCATACTAATTATTTTTAATCCTTTAGCAGGAGAAAAAAATCTGAAAAGACTTCAAATTAAGCTAACGGGACTGGAATTCAATTGAAAAATAAGATATTGCATAAAAATACATGAAGCAAAGCAATTCACTTGCCTGCTTCTTGGTACCATCTTTCACAGAGAACAAGGAAGGACTTCAGCCAAAATTGTTGGCTGAATCACAGAATCAGAATCACAGAATGGTATGGGGTTGGAAAGAACCTCTGGAGATCACCTAGTCCAATCCCCCTGCCAAAGCAGATCCATTCAGAGCAGGTTGCACAGGAACATGTCCACGTGGGTTTTGAATGTCTCCAGAGACAGAAAGTTCACAACCTCTCTGGGCAGCCTGTTCTAGTGCTCTGCCACCTTCAAAGTGAAGAATTTCCTCCTGTATTTATATGGAACATCTTATGTTCAAGTTTGTGAATATTACCTCTTGTCCTGTCTCTGAGCACCGCTGAAAAAAGACCAGCCCCATCCTCTTGACATCCACGCTTTAATATTTATAGGCATTGATCAGAACCCGCCCTAGCCTTCTCTTCTTGAGGCTAAAAAGACCCAAGTACCTCAGCCTTTCTTCATAAGGAAAGAGAACAAGTGTAGCAGGGCAGAGGTACATTAAGGAGAAACCATGCCTGCCTTACTGCAAAACTTGAGGGCACGCCAAACACTGTCCTTCCTGCTACCTAGCAGCACTTCCATCAGTGGCTCACACTTGAAACATGCTCCATCAGAATTCCCTTCTCCAAAGTCTCACACCCATCACACACGGACATGCTATCTTGCTCTTTTTTTTACCTCAAAAGTAGTACTTCAAATGTCCTGTCACAGAACCTTTGGGTATGGGTTGCTGAGGAACAGGCTTATCTTGAATTCAAGCCTTATGGGGAGAGATTACATTTTTATTGTAGATTCTGAGAAAAAAAAAAGACACCTAAGCAGGACCTAAGAGGGCTGACAGCTAAGTTTTTGGTGGTGAGTGCCCCACGTGGGGAGTCTTGCCTGTCACTTGGGAAGACAGACCACAAGGCTGAGGGAAGGTCTTGTCCTTCTTCCTGCAATTTGCAGCTGCTGCCTTCCCAGCAGTTAACTGTTGTGTCGTGAAACCTCTGATCCACACCCTACTTAGCTCATTTGAAGAAGCAGCCGTCCAAGGGGTTTGCACAGCAGACCGAAAGGTCTGACCCATGGAGCCCACTCTTCATAAGCAACCTTGTTGCAACGCATACAGTGGACAGGTTGCTGAAAGGAGAATTGGATTGCTCTCAGCAGCCGGGTATCCTGAAACCTCAGGGATCCCTCCGTCATGTTCCTTCAGTTACAACAGAAGGATTTTCTTTGCATTTCATTGAATCGTCACTAAATGACTTAACAGTCATTAACACAGGCATTCAGAAGGGATATTAATAAGCAGCAATTTTTAATTGCCATTATCAATAGTCTGTCCAAATTACTTGCCCATTTTTCCCTACTGCAAAAGTACACCCTAATGTTTGTTCCAGAGTGGGAGCTATCAGTCAGCCTCATCAGCCATCTCCAAAGTCTTGTTATTTCAATTTCCTCTTTTGTTTCTTGATGTACTCTTGTACAGGCTTTCAGAGCAACTCAATGTCTGCAGCCCATGTCAGAAGCTGTTGTGTGCAGTGGAGTTCATAAATCTCAGGCCCAATCAGATGAAAAAAGAACACCTGCATGCAAGGGAAATTACTAATTATTAAGCTGAATCACTTTTCTTATTCCTCTTAAAATCAGAGTGGTGAGTGATACAAGTGGTGAGTGATGTTCTTCAGCCCCTTTCAGTCCACACCACCAGCTGAAGACACCTCTGGACAGTGATAATAAGCGTCTGACTAATCAGACACATTACTGTACAGCACCAACAACCTCTGAACAAACTTTTGTAAAAACAAGTCACCACAGGTCACATTAGAGCGTATTTGCTCCTTTCCAGTTCCTTCAGAAACGAGTTATTTTAATTAAGTTATCTGACTTTTTTTTTCTATTAAGAACTGCAATAATTAACCACGAAAACAACGAGTCCAGCTGAAATTACATCATATGACCATGCAAGATGTTCAGCGTATTCTGATTCAATTCCACTCCCAGTGGCGTTCTTGAGTGCTGTCCCACAGCCACAGAAATTAAGCGAACTATGAACACAAAGAAATACAATATTGACGAAACGTATACTGTTTTAGCTGTGTGTAATTGGGCATCCTGCATACATTGATACAGTTTAAGGACTGCCAATTTAAAATTCAATTCTGAACCTCCACATTATACTCCTCATTAGCAAGCCAACTCTATATTTGTACTGGTTTTCAATTCTTAAAGTAATTAGATTACTTTTTTAGGTTCTTGTCTTAACCTTTATGGAAAGTAACTACCTTTCATTTATTTAACAGCCACCCATTGTTAAAAAATGATTCACTAATTTCATAGTATTGCATTTAAAATTAAGATTCTACGATCTACAGAAAATACATCTTACTTGGAGCATTAAGGTGTGCTTCAGAAATTTTATTAAATTTTATGTCTCTACACCAACATTACTCCTTCAAGAAGGATGACTGAAATCTTTTCCATGAGTGATATGATATAGTATTGTCTATATAGTATAGTATATGATATAGTATTGTCTATAAGTTTTTCAGTGTTTGTGAACCCAAAATTTAGCTGGATCTAAATTTACAATTTTTCTGCAGAAGCACATGTCTGCAGTGTCTTCCACTCTGCTGGTCTTCACTCATTCCAATGTGTATCATTTCCTTCCTTTGGCTACATCTTTCTGATATGCAGCATATTCCTCAGCATCACGTACCAACTGCAAATAAATACATCTAACGAAAGTGCACACCAATAATACAGAAACAGAAATTTACAAAGCCTGACAAGCACCTCTGAAGGCTGGCACTCCCCAAACTGCTTTTGAAGACATTGGCTTTATCTTCTTTGCATACAAATGTATGGAAGACAGAAATTTTTATCAGCTAAATTATACATTTTCTATATGATATGATTTTATATGATACTTTTATATCCTCTATATATATGATCTATATATATTATTAAGCCTATGTGATATAGAGGACATGCGACAATTAAGTTATAATTTAAATTGGCTGATTGTGCATGCTTAAAACCTGTCTTTCAGCTAAGATAGTGTCTTAGCACTGTCTGCAGCAAAATTTATTCTATTATTTGCTATCTACTAATATTCCTGATACATTAAAATGATCACAAAATATGAGAAGAGGAGTGGATAAGGCTGGAATGAATTATGTAAACATTTAAACAAAAATATTCATGGAACCTCAGTTTCATTCTGGCTATGATGATAGTTGGTATGTTTGGTTTTGCACTATTCATATTAAGTTCCAGATATTTTTTTTACGCATTACTTCATGTGCATTACTGTGCATAAAACATATAGCAAGACCATGAAGGAATAATGCCTTTTGAAAATTTTTCTTCATTTTCTGGAAGGCTTGCCTGAGTGACAGAGTATAATAAAGATAAATCCAGGCAAGATAGGAAACATTAAAAAAAAAAAAATATGGAATTATTTAAGTCAGTAACAGTAACTTAAGGTCTGAAGAGAAAAACATCAACAACATACAACAGCAACAGTATGAAGACCTGAAGGAAAAAGCAAACAAAATATAGTAATTAAGCAAGGCCAAGGAACAGCCGGTTTCAGGGTTGGCAAAGACTGACATATCCTTACCTGACTGATGACTGTCCAGACACTACATGACTGCAGAGGGAACCATGTGATGTCTTTGCCCCCCAGCTGGAACCAGTGCTCTCTATTTTATTTTTTTTAATGCTTTCACAAGATCTCTGGCAGAGATGACAGTCATGGTTGTTACAATTCTTATACAATTTTCTTAAATTATCATTAAATGCCTTATGAACCATCACGCTTTGGATGATGAGCAGCAGGCTGAAGCTGATGGGTGTAGAAGACTTGTTCGATGTTTTGTCTCCACATTCAGTGATGGCAGGAACACTACATGTCAGCACTGTGCAAAACCCTGAGGACATGCAAGGTTTTTCCCTACATTCAGGGCAGTAGTGTCATTTTTTAAATATTTGGGGTTTACTTTGTTTCCAAGGTTTCTGTGGTGGTTTTGTCCCCCACCTCTCAGGTGGGAATTGTTCATTTCCTTCTCCACCATGGGCTGTGATGACTCTCCATCCCTGAAGCTCAACATGAGGATGACACAGGTATAGCATCTGGAATCAGATGTGGCTGCCAGACATATCCATGATCCAGTCTGCTATAGTTACCACATGCTTAACCTTGTATTGTTTCCTATGGGACATTCTGATGATATCAAAATCTTTTAACTCTCATTCTTACTACTATTAATCAATGAAATCCAAGGAACACCAGGGAGACCATTTTTCCTCTGTGAACCACTGCAGCAGCTACACTCTGTCAGGTCAATGAAGACAACAAAGCCATGGATAAGTCACGCTATACTTGAAATAGGCAAAAGTAGCTTGCTTCGTTTCAACTGATGGTGATTGCCTACCAAATGCTGCAGTGGAATCTACTAACAACAGAATCTTTCATCACTTCTTTTCCGAAGAAATTACTCCAGCGCAAATAGGAATTTAGGGAAGGTCTAGATACTCTGTCAATATGAGAGATCAAACCACATGAGCCACAATCATTTCTAGCTTTATATTTATGAGAAAAGGGCAAGAAAACATTCTTAGCAAAGAGATTAGGCTATGGATCACTATAGAAATTAATTTAAAACTCAATGCATCTTCAGCTAACGTTGCCAGAAAGGTTTTCCACCAGTAATAACACTCCAAATGGCATGCTATGTTCTTGTAAGGAACAAGGTAAATGTCATACAAATCTCTGTGAAATTTCCTCATCACTGTTAATTTTACACAGAATGTATAGTAAAGTTACCTACTTTCTGTAAGATTAAGCCTACTTTAAAACCTGTTAATGGAAATATGTTACACATAACTATAGCTTACTATATAGTCTATAGCAGGAAATGATGCAATATTTTTTGCCAGTAAATATTTGTCTGTATGACCAAAAAGAGCTTTAGTTCCTTCATTTTAGCTGAAAGCATAGCTGTTGAAATGATCTTCTCCAGAGTGCACATTGTCTTCTTAACTGCTAACTCCTTAACCAAGTACACGTGACCAGCAAACATCCATGTGTTCAACTCAGAATGCACATGAAACTTTGAGCCCTGTGCATTATTTGTGTTTGGTCTTTAAAAAAAAAAAAAGTTAGAATTAGGACCAGGCTGGTGCTTTTCAGGCAAAATTAGTGAAGTATTATTACATGGAGCTCTGATATCCTGGAGAGCTGCTGTACATGCTACCTGTGTGTTGGAAGATGGTAGCGTTACTACTCCTATAAATGTGCAAAAATGTGACATGAAAGGAGGAATTGACACATCTGAAACTCAGTACTTTCAAGGAGCACTAGCCCTACTGAAACACTCTGGCACAGACTTTGGATAGGGGGGATGAGACCAAATATTCTCAGCCTTCATTTTTTTTTTTTTTACCTCGTTTTAGGGAAGCCAGGTCCAATCTAGTTCTCTGCTGTGGAATAAAGATTTTCTTTTTTGTTTATAATACCATTTTTTTTTCATCTTGCTTATCTCTTGTGTTGCTCAGTTCTTTTTCTTCATTTTCATGAACAAAACCCTGAAGTATTAAGTCAGAAAATGCTCTCCCAGGTGTCAGTAGGAGCTTTGTCAATTTCACTTTTGCTGCCATTGCAGCAAAGAATTTGGGTCTTTGACCTGACAGATTTCAGTAGCTACATTCATTGTTGTTGTTTTCCTTAGCCTGCATACTGATCTTTATCTGGAAAAGCATCACTAAACCCAGCAATATTTCCCATGGATCATTAAAACATTTGCATCTGAACTACGGAACTCCTACAATGATAAACACAACTCTATGTTGGCACTGGCACAAAGCCGAAAATCCAAAGGGCACCTTTCTACCAAGACACTACTCCATGTGACTTGAAAACCATCCACATTTTCTTATTCTATCTTTGCTTCCTCCAGAATATCTGTAAGCACTACATGATTCCTACAAAACTACATAACTATTTCACTCCACAGATCAACCAAGAATCAGAATAAAAGTTCTGCTTTACTGATTTTTGAAATATGTACCATTGTTTCATAGCAACTTATTTCCTATATTATTATTCAAATAACATCAGTATTGGAAAGCCTGATGGTGTGCTGCTCACAAGATCATCACCAGCAATAGGTCAATGAGCTTCCAATTTGCCATATACAACAACTTCTGTTTTAGAACCCATCTTTGTTTGATTGTATCCAGTTACACCTATGTGGGCATTACAGCTGTAACTCTAATTTGTTCCTTTGCCACTTCCCCCCAGTATCAAGGGAAATTCCAATGCTTATAAAACAATAACAAAGGTTCTCAGTGTGTCCTGGTTTGAGGTAAAATGAACAAGTTTTCTGTTTTGTAATTTTACTTTTTAGCTGGGCCTCTTCTAACTAACTAATCTCTGCATTTAACAACATATTGTTCAGAAAACTGTTCACTCTCAAAGTGATAAGACCTGTTTATACCAAGGAATGGTGTGCAGAGAGGCCCTTGCTTATACTGATTGCTATAACAACCAAGGTCAAACAAGTTTGTTATTTGCCCTGTTGGAGGGTCAGAGATGAAAAAGCGTAGAGGGATCTCACCTGCAGGGAGGAGTTGACAAGACAGGTGACACAAAATTGACCGTCTGGGGTATTCCANCTGTCAGTCTGGTTTGGGTAATTTAGGCTGAAACCATGACACAGTGAAACATTCAGAAATATACATAGAATTACTTTAAGTCAAAGTAGGATTTTTTTATGGCTAATTTTGTGCTCAAGGTACTCAAGAGCTTTCATTCCAAATTTACTATTAAAGCTTGGCCAAAAAGAGAGAGAGAGATGTGGGTGGGGGCGGTGCCTTTTTACCATTACTGATGCTGTCATAACAGTTTAGGCTTCTGGATTTAATTGGCAAAAGTAGCCACTAGTGTTCTGATTTCACTATAGGCATTTTTCCAAGAAAGTATTTTTATTTGAAAACGTTTGGTTGATTCATTATCTGACTTTCATTGGGGTTTACAAATCAAACACAAAAATACAAAATACATTTAAAAATGACTGTTGCCCTCATTAGGAGTAGTACTTCAACTTTTTTTCTGGTTATCAACACAAAGAAATAGCGACCATCTGTTCTGGTTTGAGGTAAAACATGGCCAATTTTCTATTCAGTAATTTTAGGTTTCAGTTAAGGCTTTTCTAATTAACTGAACTCTCTGAAATTAGCAGCACATTTTTCCAGACAGAATCCACTTCTAGCAGAGATAAGGCCTGATGTTTGTAGTTTATATAAAGCAAAGGGACTCCTGCTTATACTTATTGCTATAACAACCAAGGTCAGCTCACTTTGGTATATGCATTGTTCGAGGGTTGGAAGCAGAAAAGCATAGAGGGGTTGTGCCTCTGGGGAGGAAACAACAGGACAGGTGACCCAAAACTGACCAACAGAGTATTCCATCCCATCTGCATCATGCTCCATATAAAGCTGAGGGATCAAACAGTCAGCTCTCTCTCTTCAATGGCCAGTGTCTGTGGAGGGCTTTGTTCATCTACCTTTGATTCTGATCCATGTGTTCCTGAATCCAGTTCCTGAGTTCAGCTCTCATCCATTGCTGAGTCCAGACTGGAACTTTCCCAGTGGCTGCCAGTAACATAGTCAGCATCCAGAGAGCTCAGTACTGGGTTTGTACATAGCCTATTCTTTTATTTTTCAATACTATATTTTCTTTNATATCATTCATTTCAGCAGGCAGTCCAGCCCAAACCACCACACCATCCTTTGGGATGAAAAAAAATTAATGAGGCATTAGCATCTAATAATGATTCCACCTATGTTGCCTAATATGGAAAATCAAGCATATAAAGTGCTTTCACTATGTATATATATGCATAAATATATATATATGTGTATATATATATATATTACAGCACTTGACCCTGACACAGGAGACCACAGTTCTCAGCCTGGGAGGGCGCACAGTACCAGAGTGCACAGGCATCACAGTGGGAGGTAGGCTAGATTTTGGGAAAAGGCAATACAAAGAGTATCTTAGGACACTTGAACCAACAATGAAGGGCTAAAACACCGTTTTGCTCTACAAGAGGGTTGAGAACCATAAACACCCATTGGCTCTTTAGGAAGACAAGGAGACCAGCATAGTGATAACCTACACTCTCTTGATAACTTTTACTCTTTTTTACTCTCAAAAAAACCAAAGTAGAACAAACATCATAAGACAGGTTGACTCAAAAAAAAACCTTGAAAACAACTGGTCCCCAGCCTGAGCGCAATCATCTGTCCCTTATCGCCAACATTCTCTCTATAAAAATAGGCTTTGCAATGTGCCCTTGAAAGTTATTATTTTAATATCTTGAAAATAAATGAGCCATACTGACAGAACAATGAAGCAGAAACTGCACATCCTCCCTCTGTGCTGCATTGTATTTATAAACAAAACTTCATCGCAAGCATGCTATACTTACTGCTCATGCCATACCAGATAAAGGAGAATAGTGATCATGTATCAAGATGGCAGTTTAGAGGACATCAGAACCTCCAGTATGACCTGCTACAAGATCATAATGCAAACAATTCTCAGCTCTCCAAAAGAGTACATGGACTCAAGTCCTAGTGCCCTAGGATATACCACGCAAGTATATGATGATACATACTCTCTAATACCAAGTTTATAATCTGATAGTCTAACCAATGGTGAGGTGCAATGAAGTCCTGGAGGAATGGAGAACAGAAAATAAAATAAAAAAAAGAACAGCTCAGTGGAATTTGTCAATAGACAGTGTAGTGCCTGTACTAAGTGATGGCTTTACCATCAAATGCCATTATGTCCCACCCAAACTCAGCTTTTCCTCATCTCTAAAAGTGATTTGATTCATATCCATGTTCTTCCAAGAACAATGTGCATCCTGAAAATTTACAGAGACTTTCTGAACCTTTATTCACCAAAGAATATGTGTTGACATGTTTTTTCAATCTCTTTAAGAATTTATATGTACAAGTTTATTAAGTATCATGACCGCAGGAATAACTAGAGCATATTCAGCATTTAGGAGAAAAAATTCAAGGAAATTATCAGTTTTTATAAGTTTAGAGTTGTTTTTCAGTCAAACATTTTGGAACATATTTGTGTTTCTCTTCTCCTGTGGACTCTCGCTGAAAGCTACAGTAAGCAATTTATTTTAAAAGCAAACATGGAGATCCATGGAAAAGTAGAGGTTTGTTTAATAATTTTTATTTTATTTTTCTTTCACTTAAGTTTTACTTGACTAGCTCCTCTAGACAGCTTACTCCAGGTCTGTAGGTAAACTCCACTGCGCAGAATCCTATCTCACCCTGTTGCTTTGTGTCTCAGATTTAGCAACACATACTGCATATGCAGCTACTGCAAAAAATAAGGCATGCACCTTTTCAGCATGCATTTTGCAAAGGCCCAGTGAACAACACCTAAGAGTGGAGAGAGACCGCACTATTCCATCAGTTCTACAACAGAGCAATGCTTCCCTGTGCTGCTAGTGTATTATGTTCTACGATGAGTGTCTGATTTAGTTTGTATTTTAAAATGAGAAGATTAAATCGAGGATAAATAGAACTGTGAAACTGGAAAGTGAACTACAAAGCATATTTCTTAAAGTTTTCTCACTCAGTTCAGCCGGGCTGTACCTGTTGCCAGCTCAGCAATCAGAAAAGATTTAATCTCTTTTTCAAGTCAGTCCTGGAGGGATAAAATTACACCTAGTTTGTAATAAAGAAAATTGAGCAATAATATAATATGCATCATTAATTTTTATTCAACAACTACTTTTAAAGAGAATGGTTTTACAGTCCTGCTAAACCAGAGTTGGTGGTTTAGCAAACACAGAATTGAATTTGAATTTTTTTTCTCAGGGAGTGAAAATAGCAGCCCAGTATACCTCATCCTGATACAAACAGGTAGTGGCCATGTTGTTTTGCAGGCTGGCTGCTTTAGGAAAAAAAAAGCCCAATAAACAAGGACACAGATGACCCGGGTATTGTGCCAATTCAGTAGTGTCAGAGGCAAGAGAGCTCAAGAAGCCTCATCTTCCTCAAAGCATGGCTCACATCATACTCCCGGGAATTCATCAGGTGCACGGCACTGCTGGGCGGCGAGCACACGAAAACCGGAAAGCATTTTTTTTCATCCTACAAGCTGATAGAAGAAAAATTATTGGCAAGATGACGAACGTGGAAAAAAAGCTTTAAGAATATTGTAGTTTGTAACCAGGGAATACTTCCTTACCCCCCTCAGTTACGGCAAAGATCTGGCAAAAAGTAACTTTGTTCTGCAACTGAGTTTACCCTTAGCATAGCAAGCACAGTATTGAAAAGTGAGAAGCATTAACTCTGAGTCAGCAGGAGTGCAGATATTCAGCACGGATGAAAAGTTATGAAGAATGCATCAAACAAGGATGTTTATGATACCAGGTTCACGGTTTGTTGGGTTGGCTTTTTTTGTTTTTGTTTTTGTTTTCTGTTTTTGGTTGGTTGGTTGGTTTGATTTTTTTTATGGGCCGAATGCTACTATAAGAACTCATTTCTAGACTTTATGGAACTAACTTAATCAGTTCTGCATTAGAAAATATCTAATCTCTATGCTCCTGCCCACCCTGCCCCACAGACTGCTCCCAAGAAAAAGTAAGGTTTTGTGACACAGGTGTAGACAGACTTGGGTTTCAACACCTTGACCATAAGCACTGCAGAAGAACTCTCTCTCAATAGAAAAAACAAACATNTATTATTATTTTCTTGGGCTATATTTCAGTGGTGGCAACCACTTATCTAACAGTGCTTTTCCCACCAAGAGGTCATATAACAATTCAAGTTTCAAAAAGTTTGTGTTCTTTTTTTACTTCCCATTATTAGGATAATCTTAAATATAGTCAATTACCATATATGTATGACCTTCACTAAGAGTACTAGTCCATGAAGAGATTTTTGTTCACTGCATAGATCATCGGACAATGAAGTGTCAATGATCATTTTTCAAGCCAGTCTTCTATAATACAGGAAAACAATGCTTTATGTACAGTGGAATAATTGTCTCATTATCTTTGTATGAAGGACACTGACATCTCATTTTTCTCAGTGACATGAATCCTGACACCAAACTATCCTACATATAGTCATCCTTTGATGAAGCACTTCCATTGAAGCTCCATTCCGTGAATGCTTTTGGCTTGTATTTGGAATATTTATATTATGTATTATATTTATGCAGGTGAACAATCTAAGTCAGTGAAGTCAGTGAGCCAACACAAACACCCTCCGCACTTGGGATCAAACCCCTGATTTGGAAGAAGAGATAGTTTTGCCCTAACTTAAGATCTGCACTTGTGAAACTAGATCCAGAAGCAATCCTCAAAAGATTTAAAATAATTACACATAACTTCCTGAAAAGCCTGTACCCCAAATAAAAACTGTATACTAACAAATTCGTTTTCATTTTCCTGTCTTTCCTTCTGAACTGTAAGCCACTTGTTATGGAGCCTGTTTTTCCATAACATTTAGATGTTCAAATGTTCTACAACGCGTTTTTCAGCTCTGCTGACCTCTCTTCTCTTGCACTTGGCACGCTGATTCCAATAAAAGCCTCTAAAATGTAGAAGCCTGCCCCAAATGGCATTTCAGTTAAGTTTTCAGCAAGTTTTTCTACAATTATTTTTATTAATTAATTGGTTTTTGCTCTTTCTTTCTTCCTGACATTTTTACATGGAAGTTGTAAAAGAAACAACTGCTAGATATTTTACCCTAGCCTAGAAATTCTTCAAGTTTCTTGTAAAAATTTCTTGTAATAAATTTCTTCTAGTAATTTCAAACATTCTTCAGTTATATGCATTTTACAGCCAGGCAGAATCTGAGTTTCAGAACAAGCAGATTATAGCCTAAAATTTTTAATATCAAAAACATTTATTTTTCCTCTGCAAAACAAAAAGGCGAAATTTTTGTCACCCCAATTACTATTTTTCCTTGCAGATCATCCTTGAAATTAAAATGGATATAGCATGATAGAAGAAAAGCAAGCAAATAAATAAATAAACCTGTAGAATAGCTGCATTTTATGTTACCGGTTGTAGGTATTATCATGAAAAGCAATGAGAGTTTATCAGGCAGCTCATACATATCCACAGACTCATCTGCTTCCAGCTATCTGCTTTTGTAGTGCAGCAGCAATGCATTAAAAGCATTGATGTTCAGAGACAAACTGAGTATGGATGACCATTTCAATGCAAAAATTATATTCAGTAATGAAGAATCATATTAATTTTTTTAAAAGCTTTGATCTTTACTGTATGTATCATTCTTGTTAACTTCAGACACTATACTTTTCAGATATAAACTCACCGTCATATTTCAGAGTTACCTTTAAATTGCAGTGTTATGTATCTCCTTTTATATGGTATTGTGTATTCTGTACTGACATTTAGCATCACAAAGGCTGGTCTTGACCATTTTAGTTACACAGTATCAACTGGACTGCAGGTGCCCAGGGGCATTTCAGTTCCTTGAGGTCCAAACTTGCTCTCTGACTTAGAGATGCTTAGTTTGCAAAAAAGACATACAATGTAAAAAGCTGCTCACAACTGTGCAAATTAGTTGAGGTTTTCCTTACCTCTGACATTGCCAACTCTGAAAGCTGAGATTTGTGCATTAATGAAAATACGATTTAAAATATTTTCCAATAGCGTAAGACACAGACATACAGTGAGCCATGTCAAAAATGGGCAAATCACAGAATCATAGAATAAAATCATAGAATGGTTCAGGTTGGGAGGGACCTTAAAGATCATAAAGATCACACCTTAAAGAGTGCCAAGCCCCCTGCCATGGGCAGGGACACCTCCCCCTAGACCAGATTGCCCCCATCCAGCCTGGCCTTGAACACTCCCAGGGATGGCACATCCACAGCTTCTCTGGGCAACTGCTCCAGTGTCTCACCACCCTCACAGTAAAGATTTTCTTCCTAGTGTCTAATCTAAATCTTCCATCTTACAGTTTAAAACCATTTCCCCTTGTCCTATTGCTACAATCCCTGATAAAGAGTTCTTCCTCATCTCTCCAGTAGGCCCCTTTCAGGTACTGGAAGGCTATTATAAGGTCTTCCTGGAGCTTTTTTCAGGCTGAACAACCCCAGCTCTCTGAGCCTGTCCTCATTGGGGACATCCGCAGCTCTCTGGTCATCCTTGTAGGCCTCCGCTGGATCCACTCACTCCAACAGGTCTGTGTCCTTCCTGTGTTGGGGACTCTAGGTACAGTACTCTAGGTGGGGTATCACCAGAGCAGAATGGACGGGTAGAATCTCCTCCCTCAACCTGCTGGCCACAGTTCTTTTGATGCAGCCCAGGATGTGGTCAGCTTTCTGGGTTGCCAGCGCACATCAGAATAAGGAGAACAGGTCAAAAATAGTCAAAAGACTATGTTTAACAATGTGGTGTCACTAGTGCAAAAGAAAGACCATTAATTCAAGTGATACCATCCACATGCCCTGTCCAAGACAGTTTATAACTCCATAAATAGGAAACACATATTGCCAAAAGGAAATTTCACAGATTTTGGCTCCTTTTTAGAGATTGAAAACTTGACAATTCCAGCTATGCCCATTCTATTGTCCTTCTACAAGACAGGGAAGCAATTTTCTTGGGAAATAAATTGGAAATTCCCCTAAAGGAAGCAAAATTTGAATGTGTAAATCTTTTTATACTATTACTTGTCACATCTACAGAGCAGACATGACCTGGTTTCCTTAGGACTCCATCAAAAAAATCACCCAAAAAATAGGTGGGGGTGTGTCTGCATTTCTCATAGCATGATGGATCCCACAACGATCTCTGTGGTATGCTTAATACAAATCTATCAATAATAAATATTGATTAATACTGAGTTGCCCATACTCTAACTAATATTTAACATTTTCATAGAATCAGAGAATACCACATTGGAAGGGACCTCAGGGATCATCTTTCTTGACAAAAGTATGGTCCAAACAAGATGGCCCAGTATCCTTTCCAGATGAATCTTAAAAGTGTCCAACGTTGGGGAATCCACTACTTCCCTTGGGAGGTTATTCCAATGGCTGATTGTTCTCATTGTGAAAAATATTCCTGTTGTGTCTCATCAGAATCTCCCTAGGAGTAACTAACACCTGTTACCCCTCAGCTTTTCCATGTGACTTCCTGTAAAAAGGGAGTCTCCATCTTCTTTGTAGCCACCTTTTAAACACTGCAACCTCATGTTAAGGTCTCCCTTAAGCCTTCTATTTTCAAGGCTGATCGAAGCCAGTTCTGTTATTCTTTCATTACATGTCAGGCTTCCCAGTCTTTGAACACCTTTCTTTGTGGTCCTTCTCTGGATCCTCTCCAGCTTGTCCACATCTTCTCTTGCATAGCAGCAAACTGAACACAGTATGCCAAGTGTGGTCTGACAAACACTGAGTAAAGTGGGATAATGACTTTACCTCTGCTGGTGATGCCCTTTTTGGTGCACCCAGCATCCTGATGGCTTTCGCTGTTGCAGGAGCACACTATTCACTCACAAAGGGCTGCTTGTCCTCCAGAACTGCCAGATCTCTTTCCACAGCGTTGCTCCACAGCCAGGTTGATCCCAGCTACTGCTGCATTTCTGACATGTTTTCCCAGGTGCAAGTTCTTATATTTGTCTTTGTTGAACTTCATAAGGTTCTTGTTCACCCACTCTTCCTGCCTATCCAGGTCTTCCTGCAAGGTGGCTCTGCCTTCCTTCTCCACTCAAGTTGAGTATCATCAGCAAACTTCATCAAGGTACACTTGAGCCCATCATCCTCATCACTTATCAAAATACTAAACAGTGTTGGGCCTAGAATCAATCCTTGGGGGACCCCACTCATGACAGGTTGCCAGTTTGAAGAAGGACCCATTTACTACCACCACCTGGGTATATCCTGTCATGCGGTTACCCACCCACCGCACAGACCACTTGTGTAGACTATAACCCACCATTTTCTCTAGGAGGAGGTTATGGGAAACTGTATCAAAAGCCTGGAAGAAATCCAAGCAGACAATGTCCACTGCTTACTTCACATCGACCAAGCAGGTTACTTTGTCCATGAAAGCGGGCTTCTTGTTTCGCCTCCTTCCCTTACCTTTAAAGGGGATGAACTGTGTTTGTGCTTTCTAGAGAGCATTCTTGAAAAAACTCCCAGTACTTGCTAGCTCCTTTATCCTTCATGGAATCTTCCCACAGAATCCCTCCCAACCGTGCACTGAGGAAGCTGAAGTTTGCTCTTTTAAAATCTAAAACTTTTGTCTTAGTATTTACCTTTAGCATGCTCAGCTGGATACCAAACGAAACATTCTGAACAGCTTCTGCATGTCAAGTGTATTCATGTCACTGACATAGAGAAAAGGTGTAAAGATTTCTTTATACAAGTTTTCGGGGCGGCGGGGGAGGGAGCGTATGAATAAAAATTAAAAAAGTTCAACTGAATGCATCTTGCCTTTATCTGAATGCAACTTAAACCAGAAACTTGCTGTGGTATACACACTAGAAATGCATGCCAATACACTTTATTCAAGAGTAACCTTGAGAACATGCAGATGAAAAGATGCTTTAGATAAGCTGTGGGGAAGAAACATGATTCCAAACCTGTGAAATTCTATCTAGTTGCAAGTTTTTGTTCATTTTCCATCCCTTATCTGCAAAAGCATAATAAGAAAGGCTTGGACACTCATTTCAAATGTTTTACAGCACAGTACATGCCTGTGTGGCAATACCATCCACTACACATTCATTGTCACAAAGGTTGCTGTGGACCTTTGCCAGGCTACAGCTTACATACAGAATACTGGAGGCTTTGTGCTCAAACTAATATTTGTTACCCTTTGGGGTGAAGAGCTTCCATCTCTTAAAAACAGCAGATATTTACACAATTTAAATAAATGGGACAAGGGCAGTCTGGATTATAAACCCTGCAGTAGCTCTTCCATCTGGCTTAGTTGCAGGCAGGTTTAGATATCAATTTGAATTTGCATTCAAATAAAGCCAAGTTTACTTAGCCCAAGATAAAGTCTAAGAGCAAGAAAGTTTAGGTAATTATTGTGTGTAACAATGCTACTAATACCTTCATTCTGCAAGAATTAAATGGGGTTTGAACAACATACACTGGTTTGTTCCTCTGGACATGAACAAATATCTTTATGGTACCACTAGAAGGAAAACACTCCTTTATCACAAAAAGTTTCAGTGGTGTTGTCAGAGGTCAAGAACCGTAGCAGATGTTGTGACATAAGTTCCAGAGTTATTTGCCCACTCTTGCAGAACTCAAATAGTGATAAAAATCACAGATTTTTACCAACATTTTTAGAAAAGAGGTGCCAAGGTACATAAGTACTACAATATACAGCATGAGCTTATGCTGACAAACCTGCTTACACAAACGTGTCATCTTACACAGTTCCTCTAAAAGCAGATACACAAAAAAGCTGATATTTGCCAAATGCTCCAGCTGCAGGATGTTACAGTAAGATTTATTACCTGTTATGAAACACTTATTCCTCATTAAAACATATTATTTAGTAACTTAAATAACACATACTCATTGTCAGAGTCGTGAGCACTCACTGGCCAGTATTGATTAAGCTTCTGGAAAGCTGAGCATTTTAAAATATTTCACCACTTTTTTATCAATGGTAATCCCCTGGTTTAGACATCCAGCTAAAAATCATAGAATCACAGAATGGTTAGAGATGGAAGGGACCTTAGAGGTCTTTGAGTTCCAATCCCTAATGCCACAGGCAGGGACACCTCCCACTAGAGCATCTTATTTCTGCAAATGTGGTTTCTTAACTGAAGAGAAAATGTAAGTTTCTGAGCAAAAACAGAAAAAAGAAAACTTTGTCTTGCTCTTTTTCCCCCTCTAAATAACTCATTATTTAACTATTTTTTTTGTTATTAAGAAAAGTTATTCAAAGGTTGAATAAGATAGAAAAACATTGCTACTCCAAATCACAAAAAATATCCCCCAAACTCTCTGAAAAAAAACAGCATCATAAAGAAGTATTACATACATCATAGCCTAATACAATTTACAATTAATAGAATCATTCAGAGATCTTTATTTTCCAATCATAAAAAAAAGACCAGAGGAAGAATTAAAATGATGGCATGACTTGGAACAACAAGGACTAGGTAAGATCTACTTTGGTGTGAAATTCTGTTTTCAGATTTAGAGCATTTACAGTCTGGAGATTAAAAAATGATGAAAGCATTTCAGTTTTAATTAAGTACCATAACATTGACATAATTAATTAATCCTCAATGCTGACATTAACGTTCCTTTCCGGAAGAAGCCTTTTTAACTTGAATTGTTTAACTTGGTTCTTCAGGTCTGTAAGTTTTCTTACTTTCTTTATTTTTTTCTTTAAATCCAGAGAGGTCAAATATCTAGAGAAATATCTTTGTGGAAAAGGCCTCTATATTTCTGGCAAAACACAACACCAGAAGCAATAAATCTTCCTTTTTGTTCACAATCTCAACAGCCATCAACCTCTGATTACTATGTTAAAGATCTCTGTAGATCTGTACTTCTTCTGAACAGCCTCTACTGAGACCAAACTTTCAGATACCTTTATAAATAGCGCAGCTGTGTAATTTTATTTCATTTTCAATAAAAATCCAACCACCTTCAGCTGACTCCCTGGACATATGGTATAGTCATCTGTAATAAAAACAATTTGCCCCACCACAGTGACTGGAATGGAGAGTTTGGTCCTGGAAATGAATAGGTAAGTGGAAATAAGTTATTTATTAACCAGTGTCCAAATTCAAATGTCTGCAATGCAGTCCTCTCCTGGGAACATGAAAAATATTTTCAAACAAGAAGGCCTTGGGGCAATAGTAAATGGAAATCAGACGTCAAATATGCATGCTTCTCTCTGATGATAGCCTTTGAGCTCATGGACTTTGCCTTTGCATTAGCACTGAAGAAAAAACTAAAGCATAGTGCTTCAAGCAATCTGTATTTAGCCTTTAGAATAAACAACCATAATCCACCCATATTTCTCAGTGTTGTAGGCTAGTAGTACTACATCAAAGACCCAGTAACAGCTAATTCCCCCTGTAACCTTATTGTTCCAACAAGACTATAAATTCTTTGTAGTTCTTTATAAGTCTTATGTAAGTCTTACATAAGGAAAATACACTCCTTTGTAATTCTTAACACAAGTCGTTAGAATTGAGGAAGCTGGGAGGAGAAGAGTAAGCCTTTGTGGCACAGAACCCAAGACAGGCATGGAGGGGGCAGTAGATGAGAATACCCAGGGCTAGCGGTGCCAGTAATGAAAATGCAAAGATCTGTCAGGAAAGGAGCCATTGAAAGATATAAGCTTACCTTGTATACAAAATGATATATCTGGATTTTTACAGTGACACAGTAAGCTTCCAACTGAAAACTTGACTGTTGAGTGTTGTTTGGTTTTTAAAAGCTGCACATTTGAAGTCATCCAAAGTCCAAACCATCTCTCTTAAGAAAGCAATGCATTGTTTTAAGATGACTTATAACTTATCCCAAGTCACAACTATGTCCCCTGTTTTGTTTTGTTCTAAAGAACTGAATTGATTTTATGAACTCTGTAGTAAGAATTTTAATAAGAATTCACTACTGATTTTTCCCTTCAATGTTCTTTCTCCTTGTAAGCATCTCATCTTGGTTTTTCAATGAGGAAGCTCAGATCCTGGGTTCTTTCTGCTAACATCTGCTTTAGTTTTGCCTCAGCCAGCTACCAGTTCTGTACCCATCTTTCTACCTGCCTGTGATTCGCTCATATGTTGTTGGAAAACCTAGGTGCAAAGCAGGGCCAGCGCATTTGTATTTAGAATCATCTTTTCAGTAGAATAAACAGTAATATAAAGTTTTGAGGCAGACAAAAAGAAAATTTGAAAATGTTTCTTAAAAAGAAATGGTAGAGGATTTATTGAAAACCACCAGTAACTTGTGACATCTCATGCCCTCTGCTCATCTCCAACTCAAACTGTATTACAACCCCCGACATATTCTGAAAATACAAGCCTGTAGAAATTAGTCCATTTACAGCACTGCTCTGCAGCAACAAGAGGGTTGTTTTAACATTAAAAATATGACTAGACAGAGTAACACCATAAGGATATCTGTTTGACATAAATTTACAGCCATAACACACTTCTGGTAATAAAAGTCTTAAAAAGAAAGCAATCTCCAAAATGGGTCTTTTCCTACAAAAAATTATTTTGCAAAACTAAATCATGTCTCTTGTACGCTATAAAGGCAGCTCCAGTTCTGAAAACCACAGCAGCAGAACAAAAACAAATATCAAGATGCAGTAGTCTAAAATTACAAACAACAAATACTCACAAATCTATAAGCAGCCAAACTAAAAAGCAGTTTAAAACGTAAGGCTCTGCTGTTCCTCACCAAAGGTTGAGAAATATTTACACACCAGTGCTACTAGACAAGCTCCTAGTTTAAAGACAAATTCTGATGTGATAATAATTTAAAACACTGCACTTCAAAACAGCATGAAACTCTTTTTAAGAGAAACCTTTAGTTCACCCTCCTATCTTCCAATAGTTCTCTTTGGAGAATTTTTTGTCATCAGTAGTTTCTAATTCTGAAGGCTTAATTGGAAAATACTTGCACCTTCAAAAAATTTTCCATTCTGATTTTTAACCTTCTACTGGTATGTACATGAAGATAGAAAAATAGCTTTCATCTTTGAGTCACCTGCAAGAAGTGGCCGAGTCCGTCAAAGTTGCTGCTGACTGAATGTTTTACAGTGTTAACTGCAAAGCAGTATTTAACCTGTAACTCCCACACTGAACTTTTCATAAGTGATCCCACAACTTTTTGCTGATAGGTTCAGTCAATGTAAGTCTGGAACTGGGAATTTGTAGTGTCATAAATCTACATGTAGGTAAATACTCTTTAAAGTCCATTAATAAAAAATAGCAGTAGTAGAAAGGTTATGAATGAAACCAAAATTACTTAAAGAAAAACATTTGACAGATTATTCTTGTCAGTGTTAGGCTGATGGTTGGCTTCAATGATCTAAAAGGTCCCTTTCACCCTAGACAATTCTATGATTCTATGATTTATTTTATAACCCTTCAGAGCTCCAGCCTATGGACCACCACTCAGTAGGGCCAAGCCTCTCCCCTTGGCATTTTAATCTCTGATTAAAGGATAAACACAGAGAAAATAGGAAAAAGCTTTAGTTGTCTTTTCCATTATCAAATGTATCACGTGTATTTTATCTATCACCAGTACAATCTAATCCAACCTCACTGTATCCAAGAAGCACATTGAAGAACAACAGGAAGGGAAAACAAATCACTGCTAGAGGTAAGACACCTGTTTCACAACTTCAGAAAAGTCAGAACATAGTGGCTAGGAAAATCACTATCTTTCAGGCGCAAGAGAGGATAAACTGATTTGCTAAACTAGAGAGGCTGACAATAAAAAAATTAAGAAGGTAAGGGAATAAGTTATTTCAGGAAAGGAAGAGCGAGTTGACAGAAAATTCTACTATGAAGAGAACTAGCAAATATTTATCATAACATGAAAGAAAAAAAAAGTCTTTTGAGATAGGAAATAAAACTGATTTTTATAATTTTATCTTGTCTTTATCTGCAATGTATCTCAAATTCTCAAATTGAATAAATAGTACATTCATAAATACTTGTACTATAGGTGCAAGAAGAAAATAAGTCAGTATGTGGGCTTGACTTGTTCCCAAGAAGAACAACACAGTACCCAGGTTTGTGTCTTAGCCCTCGGTCGCTGCCTTCTCACACAGTGACTGGACTGCAGCTTTTCAGCCTTGCAACTGGAAAGAAATCATGCCCATAGAATCATTCAGGTTGGAAAAGACCCTTGGGATCATCGAGTCCAACCATCAGCCCCACTCTAAAAAGTCCTCCCCCACACCATATCCCTCAACACCACATCTAAATGACTCTTAAACACATTCAGGGATGGTGTCTCAAGCACCTCCCTGGGCAGCCTACTCCAATGAAATTCCCATCTTCCCAAAGGTGCTCTGAGGAGAACTGGAAGGCATCTCAAGCAAGGATGAGGTAGTCACCAGTATGAGGTACAAGGACATTTTCAGACACAAAGGGAAACCTGCTGGAATAGAAGTGCACATGTTCATCCAGACACAGGAATCAATGCAGCCATGTCCACTGCTACCCCTCCTGGCCTTCCTTCTGTCCCTGAACCAGGAGCAGAATGGCCAGGACAGAACAACCCTGTGCTGTTCAGCACAAGTTGGCATCCCTTCCCCAACAAGTAAAGGGATAAGCCAGTAAATTACATCTGCTTAAAGCTATAGTAATTACATGTTGAGCACTGGGACACTCTAGGGAATGTACTGCAATGGATTGCTCTGCCCTAAGTCCTCTTGCTGACCAGCCAAACACCAGTTGGAAGGACAGAAGCAGTTGAATAGGAAATGGATGTTCTCCTTCCCCACAAATCATCAAAACATTTTAATCTCCTACCTGTGGCTCTTTCCTCCTATAGCTCTCATGAACAGATAAAAAAATGAAACACATGAAGATTTTTAGGTAGTGTCTGCTCAGACTCAGCTCATTTCCATATGCACATTTTAAGTGAGAAAGAGCTTTCATTAACTCACCCATCTTACAAAACACTGCTGGCAGGAAAATCAGATCCACCTCATTGCCCCAAGGTAGTAAGTTCAGACTGATGCACTAATAACACCTGCCTGTCTGAGACCACTCACAAGGTGCTAGAGGAAAGTTCTTAAAATGTGCTTATTTAGGGACATCCAACCAGCAGTCTGCAGACATAACAAATTTTATGGAAACAGCTGGGATCAGGCTGTACAAACTGGTTTTAAGACAGGTGCATGAAATCCATAGATTTCCACATAGGCAAAGTTCCCCAATAATAGCAAAGTGACTGAGTGGTACCCTTGTGATTTGCTTTTTATTCCAAGGTCTCACTGACATTTATTTTTAGAACCTGCTTTCATTTCAAGTTCTACTGCTGCCACATAAAACTGAAGCACAGAACACACTGTTCATAACCACCTCATACAGAGTTTTACGTATATACATAAACTTATCCGATTTTTGTTTCATTGTGCGCAGGGTTCTGGAAGTGGAGGTACAATATATGGATCATTTACTTACCTTGTTTTGCCAGCTCATATACCTTTTTGCTTATTATCCTGAGCCATGATGATAACTGGTGGCATGATTAGTCAGAGTGTTTTAATTCCTGTGAAAAATTCCTGTGAGCTTTTTGCTCAAGGCTTACAAATGTGAAAAGAGGGGAAAAAGACCTGAGTTATTACATATCATGTATTATTCAGGTGTGATTTGTATCTAACATAAAACACAAAGAAATTTTAGAAGTCATCTATGCTGATTCCCTGTTGAGTACATTGCAATACAACCCACTCATCCCAACAGGACTTAACAACACACTTAATTCTGTGCATACTGGATCGTTCCTGTGTCTAAAACCAGAATTTTTCATAAAATTCCTCTTTAGGCATTTCTGTCCTGTGTAGGCAGCACTCAGATTCACAAAGCTATAGGTTAATAATGTTGTTTGTACTTAAGTTGTACGTAATAAATTGGCCCTGATGTTTTACTTTCAAGACCTACAGAACTTGAGATAGCATTGCTGGCATGGACATCTGGCCAGCAGGTAGATTAAGCAAGCACAAAACCAGCAAACGATTTCTGAAGACAGGTTTAACATCACCCCTCCTTATTAGTTACTCATTACAAAAGTGGAGGTGAACATCATCTCCATCCACAACTGACTTTTCCTATTCACCATTCAAACAAAAAATAAGTACGTATTGGCAGTTGGCTCGCTTGACCAAGTCTGATTTCTTAATACAGAAAAGCATTTAAGTGAAGATATGCACAAAAAGACAGATGGTCTTGCAAGCTCTGCCAAGCCAACGGGTCTTACTATTAATAAATCAATGACAGAAGCTATGAAAATTAATTTACCTACTGGTAATTTTATCTCCTTTAAAGGTGAATTCTCTGCAACTGCTAATAAATCCACTTATACGAGTATATTGCATGTTTGATGGAAGGTTCAGAACAGGGAAGACAAGGGCTGCATTTCACAAGTTCAATATGTAATGAAGGCACCCATTGTGATTACCAAGAACTTCGAATTAAATATATGAAGCAGTGACA
Source organism: Nycticryphes semicollaris (assembly GCA_013400055.1). Classification (NCBI taxonomy): domain Eukaryota; kingdom Metazoa; phylum Chordata; class Aves; order Charadriiformes; family Rostratulidae; genus Nycticryphes; species Nycticryphes semicollaris. The sequence goes on along the minus strand of VXBJ01001858.1, from coordinate 134,760 downwards.
TTGTTAATCAGTTTCCACAGCACAGTTTTGAAGTAGAAGGCTGGTCAGTCTGTATTAGAACTTGCAATGAAGACACCTGTGCAATGTAGCACGGGATAAGTGGCCATACAAAACTCTTTAATATTTGTTCTAAGTACAATCACAACTAGGTACAAACACAATCACCTTGATCGCCACGGGCAGGTTATCCATGCCAAGCACAGGACTTCGGCTGCTGCGCCTCATTGCCACTGCTGTGCTGATTGCCAGTCACCATTTTGGCAGCAGCTATGCAAAGGAATTTGTCTCAGGAATACGAGCAAAATAGTTGGGAAAGGCCACCTGTATTGGTTGCACAAAGGGAGATGTCAAGCTCAGTCGTCACCTAGTCCAACACTTCTTAGCACCATTTTTATTATCTGCAAGTAGCAAGGGGTCAATAATATAGGAAAATAATATGTAGGTGTCACACAACAAAAAGATATCTAAGCAATTAGGATTGCAAGGGACACAGTAAATCTGCCATCCACTCTCTGGCTGTAGAAGAAAGTTGGAATATAAAACCTATCACTTTGAAAATGACAAGCCTTCATTTTACCACCAGAACCACTGGCAGATGACCTAGTCAGCCATTCAGCCTTCAACCCATGAAGAAAACATAATTTTTGTTCTTTTGCCCTGGTTTGAAAGCTTGTTTGTTGTTTGCTTGACCTTTTTTTCTTCTTTTTTTTTTTTTTTTTTTTTTTTAATCA
>VXBJ01001858.1:115406-134006 GCA_013400055.1 Nycticryphes semicollaris | reverse complement strand
CTGAACAAGTTTTCATGCACCATAACATTTACTGAAGAGTTGTGCAATTTATGATCTTTCCATCTGGAAGCATTATTTTTGAGATTTTTGTCTTCATTACCGTAAGTTAGATAAGCTGCTTCTCTAAATGTCCAAACATTGATTAATGTTTTTCTAAGTGTTACTTCTATATCTTTGAGTTTCAAAAGGCTAGAAAAGGGGCTGATGGGTTTAACATCAGCTGAAGAACAGAAGATAGCTGACTTTCCTTAACAGGAGTCACAGAAGATGCAATTTGCTAAAGATGAAAAATAAGCAGCTCAAAATCTAAGAAGTTAACAGCATTAAAAATTTTCTGGTTCGTGTACCTATAGAGATTATTCTATGAATCTTGAAGAATGGTGTTGGAAATGGGTTTAATGTATTGTAGCTGAATAATTCCTGTTTGTGTAACACTAGGTCTTTGTTTTTTTCCTTTTTTCCTTAGATAAGCTTGCTCAATTCACAGACGTCACAGCCTTTGGAGAGAGGAAAACATTTATATTTTCATAATACCGAGGATTTAAGTGCACAGTGTGGAATATGCTATTGTTCATATGTTCATTTTTACACATAAAGTGTAAAAAACTTAGCGAGCAACTTTCTTTTGCACACTCCATTAACCCTGGCCTGAATGCACATAATTTTAAATTAATACATGGATAGGTGATAGCCCTAGAGGGGCTGGCACAGGACTTCAAGAACTGTAGTAGCCAGGGTGAAGCTAACACCGTCCTCCCCAGCTAAAGGCTCTCACTCTTTCGACCTCCTCCTGCCACCTCCATCAAGGTAGCAGGTTAGTCCCCAGTGACACCTGCTCCTGACCACCATCTCCTTCCTTTTTCTATTCCTGTTTCCCAACAAAGCAAAGCATGATCTGGGTCCTTTCTTTTCCTACAGGAAAGTAACAGTGTTGGATCAGTCCTTGGTGAAAACTGTCTAAACACAACTAAAACATAACAGGGCATTACTAACAAAATCCCGGAATTATGACGGGAATCAATAGTTTTGGTAAATGGTGAGGGAACTCTTAAGTACTCTGTTCTTCGTTGCAGCTGAGTAATGCTGACAATTGTCATGACTGATTTATCTCCTTAGATATACAGTATGGATTAACTCTCGGGTACATTACCCATTTTCTTACCCATATCAGCAAAATTGATTGTATAACTACAAACAAAAAAAATCCTTTCTAAACTAAAACATTTCTATCTAATAGGTCACCAGAACATCCACTCAGTCTAATTAACTACTTCAGTTTACTTGCATCAAGTCTGATTTGCATCTGTGCTTTGCAGTGGCAAACACACAATCAATCCTAATGCAAATGAACCTATACCAATAAGGACTGCCCAGGGACATATACGAGTCTTTACACCCAGAGCACATAATTGGATGTTAGGATCCTCACCACAGAGGCAAGCTCTCCAGGAGGGCTGCACAGGGATGTGCTGCTCCAGGACACACTCTAAAATTAGAACTATTAAAACACAGACTAACAAGTCAACCTTTTTCTTTTTCATGACAAGTTCATTAATGGAGAGAAAGACATCATGGCAAGGAATCACGGAATTGTCAGAGTTGGAAGGGATCTCTAGAAATCATCTAGTCCATCTACCCTGCCAAAGCAGGATTGGCCAGAGTACATTACTCAGGACTGCATCCAGGTGGGTCTTAAAGGTCTCCAGGGAAGGGTACTCCACAACCTCCCTGGGCAGCCTGTTCCAGTGCTCTGTCACCATCACTATAAAGAAGTTTTTTCCCCATATTTTTTAATGGAACTTTCTATGTTCCAGCTTGGTGCCTCTTTCCCCTTGTCCTGCCACTGGGAATCACTGACTCCAGTCTGGTTCCACACTCCAGGAAATATTGGTGGGGTCAACCGTGTAGAGGGTGATACGAGGACAACTAACAGACTAACTGGAAGAAAATCCTTATCACATACCTGTGAATAATTCTTGCCCTCCAAACTGAACTGATGCCAAGCCACCCTTTTATAAGCATACAGTCATCTCCTACAGCCATAGGTGAGATTTGCACAACCCTTGTGCCTGTAGGACACCTTTCCATCTTCCTCATAAGCAGCACCAGAGCAGTGAACAGGAACACAGAAGCCCTGTGATAAGGGCTGTCAGTCTCTTGGGTAACATGTAAGTGATAGATTCTGGCATCATATTTCTGTTGCTGCAGCAGAACAAGAGCAAGGTGCCTAGGGCCTGCTCTGCTGCTGTGATTCTCTCTGTGAAGATGATCACTGCAGCAATGGTGATGCTACCATCACTCTAAGGATGTATCTGGAAGAGGGCAAGCAGTGCTTTTGCTCCCTCAGGTGGTTAAAGCTGCACTGCTTTTCCCTTGCCATGCAAGTCAGAGAACATGCTGTAGATGAGAACGCAATAGCAATTCTGCCTTATGCAATGAATCCATCCTTGACCAACAGGAACAAAAAAACTCGTGCAGAGTGAAGGCTGGACATCACTGATTATTGACATATGTAGGAAAGAATAATCTAGAAGCTTCTCCTATTTTAGCTCTAGCACAAAGGGTGTACAAAATTGAGCACTGAATATGTCCATTCGACTTTTTAAAATTCAATGTTCTCTTGCTGAAGTTAGCAGCAATTCTTCTAGATCTGCAAGCCAAAAGAAAAAGTCAGCTGAATGCAAGATTCAAAACTGTTGACCAGAGATATTTCAGGTCATTGGGCAAAGGAAATAAACCAAAGAATCTTATACTTCTACTACACTCTAACAGGAAAGAGGCTGTTAGCCACACATGCCAGAAAGGGTAATATCAATGACAAAAATCAACATTACCTATAAAGTAAAAAATTCACAGAAAACTGAGAAACCTGTATAATGCATACATGCACACAGAGAAGTAACATTGTGTGTACATATATATCATATCGTATATACATATCTTATCATATATATACATATATATGTAAATCAGATACATAAGGATGATCTGCACCCTTAACTAAATGTAAATTTCATTTTAGTCTAGTTTTCTCAACAGAAAACTGATCATCACAAAGCAAACTTCAAACTCATCACCATATCTGAAAAATAGGTAAGCAAATTTAAGATTTGATCCTCACAGCTGGATAGCAAAAAAATGTTAGTGCAGACATATCTTCCAATCATACTTCTTTTCCAAACACTGTCCACAGCCACCACTGATGTAGAATCTGCAATTTAAGCTACCTTTACTCAGCCTGCTGAGACAGATGAGTAAGGAATACACTTGTCTGTGAGCAATGACGGGTCAAAAAATGCTAGACCTGTGAACCAAACACCTCATCCAGAGTCTGCTAGCAAAGCAATAGCAGTCAGAAGCTCATAGTCATAGAGATTAGAGCTATAATGCCCTATTCATTCATACCAGATCATTCTCCTGAAAACTCAATATCCTTACCAGAGCTTTGTACAATTCCCTCTCACTATTTTTATTGTTGCAGCTTTTCCCTTCACCTTTGGGGTCAAAAACACACTGAGGAGAAATGGCTTGGAACAGTAAAACCTATTTGTATCTTTTATCTGCAGAGAATTACCTGCTCTCTCTTATAATCATAATATCAGTTTATCAGAAAAATGGTAAGGAAAGGACAAGTGATTGTGTCATAAATTTTTCATCTTTTAAAATGATTGCTACAGCTTATATTTCTGAGATGAATGAAAAAAAAATCAATGTTATTTTGAGTGAACTTGAATTCTTCTGTTCTGATACTTTCTACTTTTTTTAATCATTTGGAAAAGAGATGAGGTGTAACTGCTTCAGACATTTCTGATCTTTCTGTATTTTATTGAGGTTTGTGGTTTATATATTTAATATTTTCACTTATTAATATATACTGCATATATATTATAGGAAACATAGGATGGTAAGGTATGTCAGCAGAAACATACCCTAAAATGAAGGGACCTTGTGACCTAGAATATCTAACACATTTGTTATTCAAACAATGCAAATACGTTAAAATTACAGAAAACTGAACTGAACAGAAGCTCCTAAAGGAGGTATCACAAAATTAAGAAATGCCTCATGGGAAATTTCTAGCTTTGGTTTAAGTCAGTCTTCATAATGCTAAAGATGCAATTCTCAGACAAAACCAAACACACAATTCTAAGTGTAGTTTTGCATTTCAAAAGAATCTTCTGAAAAGTCAACATAACACTTGAAATCCCTAATGAATGCAGGTGCTTGATCTCTGAGAGCAAGAAAGTTAGAATTGGTACCCACGGCTGCAACAAAGAACCACCACTTCTTGTGTTGAAATATAGAATCAATTAACTCCCTTCTTGAGTTGAAATACAGGATCTATTATCCCACAAACAAACTACTGAATACAAACATGTTACTAGTTTCACTTTAACAACAACAAAAATTGTTTATCTCTAATAACAGTTGCTGTTTAGCTCTCTCCAAAAGCAATGAGATGAAAGAATGAGAGCTGATGTTTTCCAGGTTTATTTTTTGGGAAAAAGAAGTGAACTTTTGTTGCAACTAAATTCTTCAGATATGACATAAGCTTCAGATGTGTCAATGGTCAGATGTGTGTGGTGAAAGCACCAATCTTTGCAACATATAGCTTCCCACTAGCAGGCTGTATTTGGGAGCAAAAGCAGGGGTAGGGAGAACGAATGACTAGTGGACACAGCAACAGGGGCAGATTCGACCCAAGAAGAGAAGTTGAGAAGTAAGCATGCAAACAGGAAACCTACCTGTAAGTAGTCTTTCTCTCTCTACATACCTAGCACACTGGCCTCACAACCAACCTTCAAGCTCTAGCAAGATGTGCATGGTAATAGCAAGGCAGAAAACGTCCTGTTCAGTCTGTATTTCTGGACAAGCACTGTCTCCAACTTAGAAGTAGTTTCAGCACCAGAAGAAGCTCCTCTGCCAGCCACAAATCCCTACCCAAAAGCCACTCCTCTGCTTATGGGCAGGCTGTTCCAGGACATCCCCCTGGTACAAGGGCCATCAGCTCCCACAGATGACAACACAACAACTGGAGAAAGGACAGCCAGTCTGCAAAGTTAGCTATCTCAGCAGGAACACAAAAAAAATTCTGAGAAACAGTACTTGGGTATCCCTTGTGGCTTTCACAGGAAGTTTTGGTGCTAAATTCTGAGTCCTACTGACCTAAGCTGGTCTGTCAAAGAAACACGTGTTCATCAATCAGCTCCCATATTAAAAAAAAAAAAAAGCACAAAGTTTTACTTTTTGAGCTTTAAGTGGTTTAGAAAATGCACTCATATAAAGACCCCAAAGTTTGGATGCCTACCTAAAATTCAACACAACCAAATTGGCTGGCAAAACAGGACTGAAATCCCATCAGAATTTGCTATGACAAAAATTCTTTTTTCTGTCTCGACTCAGACACACATACAAATGTATTCTGCCTTCTGTCCCAAAGCAGCACACTTACATTTTTTCTCCCCATTTCAACATCCTTTTTCCTACTCCAGAAACCCTATTCTGCAAAAGAATACAGAAGTACAACAGTACTAATTTTATCAATATTTATCTTTTACCTTTTTATCAGCCCTCCCCAATTTCTGCTCAATATGAACATAAAGTTCAAACAACAAAGCTGATTTTGATTCCATCAAACCTTGTATCACCTTTTGAAACTTAGCAGTCCCTGAAATCTGATCTTTTTAATCAATATCACCAGCACTAAATTAACCTATGCAGCCATTACTGTCATTCACTAGATACTACAGATGATGAACAGAAATTTCTTGTTTGATAAACAAAAATGAGACCAAAATCCGGTTTATTAAGGTTCTCTGCCTCCTGTTCTAACCTGCATAACATAAAAACTATCAGAATCAAGTGAAGGCCTTGACAATGGCTTAGAAACCTGCAGAACTATCTCTGGCAAATCACTGCAACACTATAAAAATAGGAGTGTCCATAATGGATAATTGAGGAACATTTATGAACCTCCCACTCAACATATGCACATACACACACTGCAATTATAATAGAAAAGCTGCAAATGGCAAGAGGTCCAAATTTTATATTTAAAGAATTGGCCTGTGACAAGAATCATGCTATTAACAGGTTCAAGAGGAAACACCAGAGCTGAACTTCCAAAACTTCAAAAATTCTCCTGCTAATCCTTTTTTAAGAATTTTATTAATACCCCAGCCCTAATAGAAAACTGATGACAAATTCCACCACCCCAAGTGGAATTACTCAGTTGATATTTAAATAGGGGTTAAGTTTTATTTATTTTTTTCTATTTAAAAAGGATAGATTGTTTCTGTCTTGTGTTCTCTGTGTTCACAAACACACTCAAACCACAGCATCCTCAACAAACCATTGCATCATCTTTGTACCTTCATAAGCACTTTTTATCGAGGTTTGTCATTGTTACACACTGTCACTAAAAGCCTGACAAGAAAACCAGTTACTACACAGGAAGGTCAGCTTTTGTTCACTGAAGTAGATTAAAACCCTCCTAAAGCCCCTTCATGTCCTCTGCCCTGCTATGAGCATACAGACTACTTCTCTCCTTTTTAAAGCAAAAGGCCCTCCAAAGAAGAGGCCTCAGAGCAAAGGAAACAGAAAAGAAAAACAAAATAAGGTGAAGCAGACAAAGTTTAGTAAAGTTGCTGCAAAAGTCTCTCTATACTAGCAGAAGGCAATTTTATTTGAACCTCGTATTTAGCTCAGCAGTTAAATATGCTTCACTAGTATGACTGTCTGCTGCTACTATATTAGTACCTTAAAACTTTCACAGGTTGCAGAGGTCCTTGCCTCAGGAAATTCTAGTTTCTGCAGGGTAAGAACCACAAATTCCATTTTACTATTAATGCTAATTCTACATTTACAGTTGATAATCAGCTTGTTCCAGGCATATATTTTGCTATACAGTTGATTATCAATTTCCCCTTATTCACAAATATTCACAGGCCTAATTTTTAGATTCAGGCCTGACAGATACAAATGATTGCAAGTTCTACTTCTGACTGTACAACACCACCACTAACAGATCTGCAAACACAGGATTAGCATTAATAATAAAATGGAAGTGAAACACTGTATCCATACATTTTAAGAGACAGAGAGCAAACCAGTTGAATACTGTGAACTACCTGGCTTTATCCTGCACTTCAGAGAGCTCACCAGCCATATGGGAATGTGAAAGTACAGTTTAAACAGCTTTAGGAGAGACATCAACAACAACAAACGACAAAGAAGGCCATTGCAGCCTTTTAATATATACTATAATGTGCAAAACGCTAGTTTATATTCCTCTAAGTACAAATACTCCATTCCCCCATAGAGCAAACATATCTCTATCTAGGCTGCTATACCTCTAATGCAGAGAAACGACTACTTACGCATCTGATTTATCCGAATTATTTCAGACTATTGTTTTCCAGGGACCTAAGACAACCAACTCTAATGCACGCAGATCTACTCTGGAGTACCTGTACTTCACAAGGCTCATCTCACTCCTTGTGCCTGTGTTAAGAGTTATGAAACTTCACAAGTATTTGCATAAGTGAAAACTATTCACACAGTTCAAAAGGCTGCCATAGCCAAAAATCAAATAAACTAAGACAGGTTTTGTTTGAATACCACATACTGTTAAGCTTATCATAGAAAAAATACTATGTGAAGTAACGCTATTTTCAGACGTGCCACATACTGGTTCTAAAGCTGTAAGAATACACACATTGTCCCAGGTTTCTTAGTAGTGATTTTCTAGAAATGCAAACCAGCTCACTCTTCATTGTGACAACCATCTCTTCTCCCCAGTCATCACGAACTCCCAAGTGCAGAGGTGGTCGGGGGGAAGCCTGACAATTCATTTAAAATATTTTGCCTAATAAACACCATCTCTTTGATCTCTGACAGCTGTAGACTTAACAGGCATCCAGACTTCATCTAGGCTTTATCAATAAGACTGCAAGAACAGATCCCCCCAAATATTGCAGAGGCTCACAAAGTGCCCACCAAATCCTGTGGGATTCTCTCTTCTATTTTCAGGTTATTGCTTTTAAGCACACTTCTCAAAAGCACATGCAGCTGGTGAACAGCTTAGTCCAAATGACTGATGCTTGTTCTGACACAAATGTTTTCCCTAGAGAAACAAATCTCCTACTGCTGCCCATATCAGGCGTCATATTTACCTCAATCGTATAACCAGTATTATCAGAAGTTTTGTTCTCAATCTACTTGTTGTCTCTTGAGTGCTTAAAGAACTGACATTTGCAAGCAGTCTGATGAGATACTGAAACATTCCTTTGAAAAATTCTGAGCAGTATTCTCATTGTGTGCTGAAACACCACACCGTTAGAGAAGACAGCCCAGTATCTTTTACACGGTTCTGATAGGTACTTTTTCCACACTGCAAAGAGGCTGCGCCAACTCAGTGAGACAGGGAATCTCCAGTTACAGGAATTAAAGATTAAAAAGGAAGTTTATAAATATGCCAAGGATTTAAAAAGTTGCCATCGACAACAACCATATATTCTTTATACATTTTGACCAAAGTTCGGGGATCCACAGTGCTCCTGCAATAACTTGGGATCCACTTCTGATAGCGGAGAAGGGCTGGAGCAAGGCTATTGCTAAACTTGGAAACTTAAATTGTGTTTGGTGTTTCTCTAATTACATGCCTCATCCTGCCTCAGGTAATACAATAGTGTTGCAAGCATAAATATCTGACAGACACATATCTCTGCAATCCCTCTCTTATTGGAGATAATTCTTACTGGATATAACTCTTGTCCAAGGCTGTATGTGGAAGTCATACAATTTAGTTTTGAGAGAGAGACGAATTCAAAATTCAGTGCCTTGTAATTTTTTTTAGAATTAAAAACACAAATTAAAATTCTTCATGTGAAACACAGAACTTGCTTTTTGTACTGAAATATCAATTTCTGAGATCATTACATCACTACAGAAAGAAAAGGAATTAAAAGCCACTTGCAGAAAATCTAAAACAACAACAACAAAAAAAACCCCAACACATTCTGGATAGCTGAAGATAGAGCAACTAAGCTATCTGACACTCTCCATAAAAGTTTAAAAAACCCACACTAGGTACATATATCCTGCATCCTACTAGCCTGTTTCAAAAAACTAATCTCAGAAAAAGCAGGTGTAAGGGTTTTTTTTCCACATATAAATAATAGGCCCACTCTAAACTCCTACCTATGAATTCTTCATGAGATGATTTGCCACCACATACTTTTCTCATATATGAAAAATTACTAATTTATAAAATAAAGTACTAGTCAGAGGAAAGTATGTGTAGGTTTCTGCCTCACTGCTTTGCAGGGACTGGTGGTGTGTGTCTAATTAGCAAAACTGCAGTCTGCTAACAGCCTCTGCATTTGCACAGAAGCCACACAGGAGCAGCGCAATGGAACACGTAATATGATGGATTGGTAGTACTTGGGGTTGGTAGCATTGCCCATATTCAGCTGTAGAGCTGAATAAAGCTGATAAAGCCTGCTAATGTAAGCAAGGCCAATAGATTTATCCCCTTTTGTTCCTCCTGAACATCAAAAGCAACAACATCTCAGGTATAATTGTGATTCTGTATTCAGAAACATTCTACCCCAAAGGAGAGCTACCAGTTATATCTTTCCATTCATCAGCTATGGGAACAGAAAACCATTTCATGCTGTTAGGATGTGCTATCATCCGTTAAGATAATTATGCTCAATACAGCATTATACCTCCTCCTTCTGTGTACGACCATCAAAAATTGCCATTATGCCATTTATATTGCAGTTGTTCTTCCTTTCTTCTGTTCCGTAAGCAGGAAGCTCTGCTCAAGTGAGAGTCTCCTACTACAGAGCGGTTGTTCTCTGCTTATGCAGCATCACTTGGCAAACATTTGCTTTCAGCAAATTTCGCAGCAATGGGCTAAACTTAGGACTAATGCATATGTCACCCCTTAACTCAGACACACTGCCTGTAATTTACAGTCTGGGCCAAATTATAGCCATTTAACCAACGAAGGAGCTTTCCTTGGTACTTCTGGTATTTCTGGTAGTGATCATTATTGCTACATCAGTTAATAGCCCAAGTTGTCACACACCTGTGCATTTTTGTTTTGTCAGTTTAATGTGATACAAAGCATGAAGCATCACAAAATAGAGGAGTCAAAGTTTTAGCTAGGCTGTTTTACTAGAACATTAACCACACGTAATTGTACAGTGTATCACACAGAACACCACTACTGACTATGCCTAGGAACAGTAACAAGGTTCTAGAAGAATCTAGAGCCAAAGAAAAAGATGAGAAGAACAGCATGTCTGTTTGCAGTACCTTAACCACTACCACCGCAGTGCGAGCGTGCCACCTGGTGTGACACAACATCAGGCCCTTGATGCTGCCTAGCAGGAGCCCACAATGCCCAACATCTGCCTGTCCTGAGGGCAGAAGCGATGAGCAAAATACTCAGACCGCAGCTATATAAATAATATGTACAGTCAGAGCTCTGCACAGAGCCAGCATGAGTGAACATGAAGCATTTTTCTAATTCATTTCACTGTTTATCCAATCTGTAGGGCTTGTGTTGCTGCAGTAAGAGCCTCCTACTTTAGGAGCCAAATCGTGGTTGTTCTTCACGCAGCTCTTGACCAGCTCACATACACTCAAGTAGACACAGTACAGGGCCAGACTTAAAAGTTTCAGTACATTTTCTGAAAACGTCTAAGCAAACAAAATTGGGTAATGTGTGCATGAAGGGACCACACTTCATGTTATCTAGACTCCTGTTTCCTTTGTACCTCTACCAGCACAGGCCAACAAGTCAGACAAGTTAGACCCACCAAGGTATTTTAAACTTGGCTTTAGTGTTGCTGATACATCATTTTCAGTGACACACTAAAACATCCAGGCTGCAGATTAAGAGGGCAGCAGGGATAGAAACATCCAAATTGCCATGCTGTTGCCTTGAGTTTAGTCTGGCAATATATAATAGTGCAGATATGAAGTAATTTGAGCAAAATTTATAAACAACAGGCTAATTCAGACAGAGAAGCACTCCTGCTGCTTCAGTGCTATGGGGGGACATAACTAACAGGTCTTGTTTGAAGCTACCCTAACACATGCAAATCCAAACTGGGTGTTTCTGGCCACCTTTCTTGACTTGGGAATGCTAAACACAATAGTGCAAGGACATCTGTAGCCAGCTCAAGTACAACAAAGATCATTGGTTTTGGCTCTGCAGCGACTTTGCTAGAGCTGTGCTGGTTCCTGCACAGCTTGTTACCCAGGGTCTTGGAAAGCATGAAGTGCCCATCACTGGCATAGAGGTAGCAGAACCTCAGAACTCCAGTCCTGGAAGCATAGGATACTAAGCAGCTCTGCAGGAGCAGGGGCAGCCAGCTTCAACTTGTAGCATTAAAACCCTGCTGAGGCTTCACTTGGTGCAATCGGTATCTCTGCAGCATTTCTCACTATGATGTCTAATACCAACATTATCCATAGGGTAAACAACAGCAATTCAGTTGTACAGGCCCCAAAACAACTCAACTGGGTAACGCAAATCTTCCCATCCTTTAACCCAAGCACAAATAATTAGCCTATTCCTGACCTAGGCTTCGCAATTTCACATCATAAAAGACAGACTGGAGGGGAACTGATGCCCTATCACCTCTACTATGGTTCCTAACAATTTCTTATAGTGACGGTGTTTGTTAGCTTAATACTGTCACAGCTTTTTCACTTTAAAATTGTGTCTAGTGGTAACTTACAAAACTTTCTTGGCTTTGACCACAACCACTGGCCACCAGACAGGCCCCCAGAGTGTTCTGTTACTTTCCCTGAGTAACACCAGAGATTTTGCTGGTGCAAATATTGCAGAGACAAATGTAACTTTAGGGTCAAACATTTGCTTCATTTAAACATTCTTATCTATTTTTTAATGCTGCTTTAATAATCTTTCTTGCTAGGAAGCAGTTAAAATTGCTGTGGGAAGTGATGACAACCCACAATCACAGTCAACGTGACTAATTTTTTGTTGTAACACTAACGTGTCCCTTTATTAGCAGTACATTCCATAACAGAATTGGATAAACTTTCCAGAGGTTAATAAAACACAGAAACTGAAAACTAGTTTCAAGTGACAAGAAAAAATATGCAAGTTTATCAAATTGTTTTACCTAACAATATTTATGTTTCAAATGTTCTAGGATTTTGACATGTTTAGAAGTGACAGCCTTACTTGAAAATTGGATGGTATTTTATTACAAACTGGCTAATAAATCAAAAGAAAGAAATACAATATTAAACTTTGGGTCAAGAGAAATGCTTTTGCCAACCTGCCATTTTTCCTGTTCAGAAAGAGAATTGAAAAGTCAATTACTTGCACAGCTCCGGGCCAGGAGATAGGCTTTGCCACCTGCTGACAGCCACAGCTGACTTCAGAAATGACATGTTCTTCAATGTGGGATGTGATTTTATTTTGTATAATCAGCTTTTAAGGGGCATGCTTTACTTACGTTTATGTGGTGGTGGTGGAATTTTCTTGGTTGCAATAAATTCACTTTTGCTCCTTTTCACTTCCTTTTAGACGACTCTTTGGAACCTGATCATCCATTTTGTGTAAATCTGAAGACTAACTCCTTCATGATCATTAACTTTAAGCAAGTAGTATGTAGTAGTCACTGCAGAAGTATGCACTCAGCCTAACCAAATGGTGCCTAGCCAGTGTGGAAAACAAAGATGTAACATTTTTCAGCCCTCCTTATGAATCTGCAATAAATTTTTAAAGGTGGTTGTTACAGTTAATTTGATTTCATTTTCCCCAAGTGTCAGCAAAATCTGGTAAAAACAAGCTACTGTACCTTACGAAAAGTTTCTACAGAACCAGTAAAATCTGATTATGTGATGATTAGTCATCATTATTAATCACAGCTAGCAGTATGACAGAAATTGTGAACATTTTAAAATTAGTAATTAAATCATTTATTTTTTGAAGCAGCAGCATTGAAGCAAGACAAGTAAACGAGTTTGGAAAGCCTCCAAAATGTGTACCTTAATTAAAAAGGTGCTGCTTTTACTAAGTGAAGATGTGGCATATTCAGCAGTTCAGAGAACACCATAAACTACAATTCAGGACCATCACCACAGTTTGGAACCAAATANTGTTTTTTTTTTGAAGGGGAAATTGAACATTAGAAAAAAAACTTGTTTCTGCATATTTAGAAGCCTTGCAAAAATTCTTGTAGCTGTGCAACAATTTCTGTATCCACGGTTTCCATAAGTGCCTGAAAACCTTGTTCTCCCAGTAATTCCTGCTGTGCCTTCAGCTTCTCATAGACGAACTGCTGCAATGACACAGTGTGTACAGGGTCCTTCAGTGCAAGCTGTGGGAAACACATAAGAGAAAAATATATAAAAATGCACTAAAAAGTACTGTGACTAACTCATCTCCTTTGTAACCAAAGCTCAAGAAAGAAATCTGCTTTTCTTTGTACCTAATTGAGAAACAGGATGAAAAACTCATGTGATGCACAGATCAAATTAATTGTTATCAAAAGCAAGTATCAATTTAAAACTACTTGAAACAGTCTCAAACCGTGAATCCAGTCTGCTGTAAGACTTCCCCCTTCCACAAAATAAAACCATTTCAAAGCTTCTTTGTTAATTGCTGCCATAATAAACGCAAACTACAGTGAGTTATATTTTATTAGTAAAGAAACAAAAGACTGAAAAGTTGAACTAGAACAACAGCTAAAATGAACCGTCCGTGTGCACAGACACGCTTCTCCAGTGGCAGTACCTATTCAACCCCAACCAATCCCGCTGTATTATGCAATTTTCTTTTGGGCAGGAAGAGACATAGCATTTGTCACTATTTTCCACACATTAACTGCTTCTTAATGAAAGCAAGAAGGGGTAAATGAAGGGGCCAAATTGACAGAGCACCTATTCTGAATTTCAGTGTTGGGAGACAGGTGCGGGCAGGCTAAGGTCATGGATAATTATGCAGCATTTGTCTCTCAGTCCACCAGGCTGGATGAAACGGGATGGGAGGTGAGGACACCTGGAGCTTGCTGCACCATAACGAAGTAGGATGTTGAAATGAACAGGAAATTACTGCAGACCCATGATCTGTTCATCCTAGTATCAAAACCAAACTACAGTACTATTTATGCTGGAAGGTCAGGAAACAAAATATAATGCCAGATCTCAAAGCCCACTGAATAAGGAGACTTCTGAGCTTGTAACACCCTGCTACGCTGCCATATCCAAAGAAATGAGGCACATTAAACTTGCACAACTACTCTTCTGGTATGNAAAAATTAAAAAAGAAAATGTCAAGCATACTAAACATTACTGAATTATATTGACTGTAAATCTGATAGCATGGCTATGTTAATATGATCCATAGAACTGATTTTATCATTGCTGAACCATCAGAGAAAAGAGCCCAGCCATTACAATTTGCTGTTGTCAGCTGTGCCTCTGCTTAGGGCTTTGTCATGTCACTCCTGGTACCCTGGGAGAAGATGTCTGAACATCTGTTGGGACCAACAAGAACAGAGAGATGATATTCATGAGCAGTTTTACTAAGGAGTAAACACTGTGGTGGCTCATTTTCAAGTGAAAATTGTGATTCAAACCTTGGAAAACAGAAAACTTCACAAGAGGAAGGATGAAATCTTAGTGCTCCAATATCCTTTTCGGGGCAGTGATAGCTCAAAAATTGCAACCTGAAGAGCTATTACAAAAGCTCTTCCTCAGCGAGATGCCACAGCACTGCAGGAGCCAGCCATTCCTGAAAATCCTCCGAGGCTTCCCTGGGACCTCCAAAACCGCACCCAACTGAGGCATGGGCAGCTGAACACCTCCTGCCCTACATCACTGACACCGCAAGGACTGACTCACCTGATAAAAAGCAGAGATTTCTCCAACAGCTTTACCCAAAAGGGCTCCCAGGAAGGTGTGCAGTGTTGCAGCATCTACAGGCACCCACCATGCCACGCACTCCAACTTCTGGGACACCACAATGGCAAAGGTTATGGGGAAATGGCCTGGTCCTTGAACTTGTTTGCCAATGGCGCAAAAAACCTCTATCGTGTCGTTGATGTGAAGTCAGGACGCCACAACCTCCCTGCTCAGGAGGCAGGGAACACTCTGGTAGCCCAAGACCACCTTCCCCTGCCCCTTTCAAAGGTGGCGAGGTACTGACCTGGCTCACCACAGCAGCAGAGCACCAGCTGGAAGGAGAGGTCAAGCCTGGCCACCGGGACAGCAACGTAACTGGCCCCAGTGGAAGAATCACTGGTGCCTGTAACATCCCAGCCCCATGTGTACAAAACACACATCCATCTACATGCATATTATATATACGTACCAATATATATGTTTCCTTTTACTTCGGAAATCTAGAGCTTCAAGATGATAGATTCCCTAGTTAGATAAGGATAAAGTTTGATACCCCAGCTTATCTATCACACCTCAGGTTATCTAAACTGAAAGTATTTCTAGGAATAAAATTACTCCAGTAAATGTTCTGTATGAAACAAACACCTGGATTACCTAATAGAGTTACATTACAGTGTGGATCAAATTACCTTTAGAAGCTGAAAAAAACTTCAATGTGAGGTAATGAGATTAGATGGGTTATTAACATTTCACTTAGGCCGGAGGCCTAAAAATGGTCACTTCATTGATAATCTTCAAAACGTTAACTACGTATCAGAATTAGTCCTCTCAGTTTCTTTCAGCACATACCTTCCAAGATATTTAACTCTTATGTGAGACAGAAAAAGCTTGTCTTCAACTCACAGTCATTGCCTCTTCTAAAAGGTAAACTGATAAAAACTGCATACCTCAGGATTTTAATTATGCTGTAGAAAAAAACCAATATCCTAATTTAAATTATTTTTTTGCCTTGAAAAATCAAAGCAGGAAGGGCAACAGGATCAACAATCTTGCCTCATGAGAATTTCAGAAACTGTTTTTTAGTGCTTTGGTGTCAGGCACTTTGTTGTATTTGGTTTTCCTTCTTCCTAAAGAGGCTAATATCAGAAATTTCAACAAGGGCTAGAATTTGCTGCTGTCCTAATCCAGAAATTTCCAGTGAAAATTTGATCCTATATATAAAGATTTAATATTTAAGGATATTATATATATTTTTTTTCTGCTCTTTTAAGCTGAAATTTCTCTATTTTCTCAGTACTAGATTGCCACTGAGCACAGACGGATACTTGTTATGCTAACTGACAGCAGTTGTCATATACACAGTTATGGTGATGACAATTGGTTTCATTTATAGTCCAAGCCTTGGAGTAGAATCTTCCAAGATGAAAAGCTAAACACCTAGTGACAAATTTAACTTGTTCCCTAATGCATATGAAAATGAATACATACACTTATTCAGAAACATTACTCAGAAAGTTAATCACAATGTTATCATGCCATTATTAGCCAAAAGTACATCCATCACTGCTGCCAGGGTCTGTGCCAACGTTAGTTACCAAGCCCTAAAATAAGTTGCTGTTCACACTCCACCACCGTATGAGGTAATGGGGGTTTGGGTATCTCTGAGGATGATGCAGGCAGGCAGGCAGGCAGGTCTGGCTCAGCTGCGGGCAGCCGTGCCGACAAGCTCAATCTGAGAAGCTCAATCTGAGACTGCAAGATGCTGCACAGGGAGCCTGGAGGCTGGGCCAGGCAGCAGCAAAGCAGAGAGCAGCCTTTTGGCCAGGGCTGGACCACAGCAGGTAGGACCTCCTTCCCCCCAGGAACGTGAGGGAGCAGCACCACGCAGCGCTGCGCACGTGATTTCTACCGAACGGCGACAGAAAAGTATTGCTTCCCAAGGTGGTGTTTTTCTGAGTCATGTCGTGCAGAGCCAAAGCTATCGAGGCTGACCAGATCTGTGCTGGGTTTACACCGAGCCAAAAGCCGGGGGAGTCTCTGGAGATAAACTATGCAAAAAATGCCGTTTCAGTCAAATGCCACCAGGTCCTGTTAACTGTAGCTCACAGGTGAGAGGGACCACTACCACACTGAGTCCCTGCCCTTTCAAGCACCAAACATAACCGAAGTCAAAACTCTGAATTTTGAGGCTTGATGTGGGTGAGAAAAAGGACATGCAGATAACAAAAAATAAAAAAATGGTAACAATTCTTCTAACCTCCCTCCACTGAGGTAAAAAGCAGGGAACTATGAGTTATCAACCAACGTCTGCAGAGAGATGCTGACAGCTGTGGACAGGAGGGGCTTGCATTCAGAGGTACAGAAGCCTCAGAAGCCTCTGCCACTGAAGCCAAAGGAGAAGAAGGGAATGGCCAGGCTTCCTCTGCAAACAGAAGGAAGGTTTCAAAAGCAATTACTCCCCAAAAGGTCAGTATCAGTAAAGAACAAGGCTCAGATTTTTTAAAAGCATCTGGTAAAATTCACAAAAGCTTGAAGGTGTCTTTAAACAGCTAATCCCTTCTGGGAAAAAAATAAAAATCTGTCTTAATAGTTTAATCATCCCTTAGTGAAGCAAACAAAGTTGACTTCAACTTTGAGGGTGGAAGATCAGAACACAAAAGGAAAATCTCAAAATGGAAGAGAGACTTCTCTCCTCCTTCCCACCCACGAGGTACGAAAGACAAAGGCACATAGAAAAGAGCACCTTTACCCTGTCATTCCTGCTGTCCAGGTAACTAATAAATAATTAAAAATCAAAGTGAGCCTCGTGTTTGCAAATAATTATTTCAATTGTGACTACCTCAGCTAAAATGTTTCAGTAATAATGACGAAGTATCCTGATCATATGCCTTTGATAAAAAAAAAAAGCCTGAACAACAGCGATTTTAAGTAGTCCAGGTACAGCCAACAATTAATTTGAATTACTCATCTACCTCCAGTCAGTTTCCCTGTGTTTTGACAGCTAAAAGTGAGAGGGAAGGAACTCAAAAAAGCAAGTTTTTCCTAATAGCAATAAAGAAATTGGTGATAAAAATGAGAACCCACCTCTTCAGATAGAGATGTATGTTCTCTAACACCTTTTCAAATATAATTCAAGCATTACAATCTAAGTCTCTTTTCTCTGAGAGAATTCAAAAGGGAATTATCTTTCTCTCATGAGGGAATATTTCTGCTCATAGTCTTACTGCTTTCCTAACTCTTTCTGCCTGTATGGGTGAATGTACAGTCAAGAAATGGTAATGGGAAGGGGAGAAAATTACAGGCATACAATATCAAGACAAGCAGCTCCTGATACTGAATCATACTGCTGTATTAATAGACGCTTCTCACTCATATGCATTATTAAGTTCCTTAAGACCTCTCAGTTTATGACAGTTTGTGAACCAAAAAGCCAGCAATGGTACCAAAAAGCCCCAGTATTAAGCCAGCATATATGCCATGCTAGGAATGATGAAAGTGTTACTTTTGATGAAGTAAGTCTAAGTAAACCCTAAGTACATTATTAAAAAAGAACATAAACTGTTACCAAAGTTAGTTTAATCGCAACAACAGAAATTTATTTTTTATTTTTTAACACAAGTTATTTTCAGCTTTTTTCAGTAGGCTCTTCCATACAAGATGGAAGGCTAGAGTTCTTTTGTTTTTTTTTTTTGTTTTTTTTTT